>RJWJ010003418.1:69743-86788 GCA_004363605.1 Indri indri
CAAAATTTTTTTTCTTTTTAAGGCTATTCTACTGTAAGTATATACCATACTTTATTCATTTCATCAATGAACATTTAGGTTGTTTCCATATCTTGGCTATTATGAACAACGCTGAAATAAACAGAGAAGTGCAGATGCCTCTTCAAGATCTGATTTCAGTTCTTTTGGACATGTACCCAGAAGTGGGATTGCTGGATGATACGGTGGTTTTATTTTTAATTTTTTTTTTTTTTTTTTTCTGAGACAGAGTCTCACTATGTTGCCCTGGCTAGAGTGCCGTGGCATCATCCTAGCTCACAGCAACCTCAAACTCCTGGGCTCAAGCGATCCTCCTGCCTCAGCCTCCCGAGTAGTTGGGACTACAGGCATGCGCCACCATGCCCGGCTAATTTTTTTCTATATATTTTTAGTTGTCCAATTAATTTCTTTCTGTTTTTAGTAGAGACGGGGTCTCGCTCTTGCTCAGGCTGATTTCAAACTCCTGAGCTCAAACAATTCCCCCGCCTCGGCCTCCCAGAGAGCTGGGATTACAGGCGTGAGCCACCGTACCCGGCCTATTTTTAATTTTTTGAGGAACTTCAATGCTGTTTTCCACAGCAGCTGTACCATTTTACATTCCCCCAAATAGTTCACTAAGGTTCCAGTTTTGCCACATCTTTTTTTGATAATAGTCATTCTAACAGGTATGAGATGATATACTGTTATGTTTTTATTTGCATTTCCCTGATGATTAGTGGTGTTGAGCATTTGTTTCATATAGTAGTTGGCCATTTGTATATCTTTTTTTGGAGAAATGTTTACTGAAGTCCTTTGCCCATTTTTTAATAAGGGTATTTGGGGTTTTTGCTATGGAGTTGTAGGAGTTCCTTATATGCTTTGGATATTAACCCCTTATCACATGTATGGTTTGCACATACTTTCTCCCATTCTATAGGTGGCCTTTTCATTCTGTTTCCTTTGCAGAAGCTTTTTAGTTTGGTGTAGTTCTACTTATTTTTTCCTTTTGTTGCTTTAAAGATTAGGAAGAGATTTTCATGTTTGTCTTTCTTACTAGGAGACTGTTAGGGGAACTTATTAGCTTTTCTATTTATTTTATGGAATTAGAAAATAAAGCAAACACTTGAGGGGAAACAAGACAGAACCTCAGGGCTGCCTTTGAAAACAAGATGTAAGGTTGCCACTTTTAAACAGCTTAAAAGGAAGCCCGGCTCTCTCGCACCAGAAGTAATCCTGATTCTTGTTCCCAATACCCTAATTTGAGACCCTTGGGCACACAACTACATCTAATGCAGTATTGATTATTTCCAGCATCTGTGTCCATCTGCTTACTTGATATTTTAGAAAATTTAGTGTCTCCAAAATTTATCGCAAAGTAGAGAACCAGCCTGGCAAGTGACTTCTAAAACAATGACAAGTTAAGGATGTAAACCCATAGGAAGAACACACAATGAGGAAAAAAAAAAAAAAGTCCTATAGTTAATAACAATATGCCGTATTATTAAAATCTCGGAGTAAAGCGTTCTCACCACAAAAAATGGTAAGTATGTGAGATAACGCTTCTGTAAATTAGCTCGATTTGACCAGTCCACAATGTATATTTCAAAACATCATGTTGTATGCCATATAATCTGCATCAATTAAAAAATGAATCAATTTTTTAAAAAATCACCTCTTCTAGAATTCTGTTCTCTGAATACTTTGTGTCCACACAATAACCTTCAAGGACTGGTTTTTCCCACATTTGGGACATGTTTTTACTTTAATGGCCTTTCCTGTAGTCTCTCATATATTCATTCTTCCCTTCCAGATCTACCTGAGGATTGGGTCTTAGTTCTATTTTGCCTATTTTGTTAGTTAATGGAGGAAATACATACATATTTCTATTTTTCAAACCTTGTTTGACAAATTATGCTGCCACACTTCATCTTTTTTGTGACTCACTATGTCCACATTCTCTAGAAGACCAGAGTGTTATTGGGAATGAGTCTTACCATGACTCTGATAAGACCGTCAGAGCCTGTGCCTAAAGAACACGTACATTCCATAACACCTGACCTCAGTTATTGTCTGTATTGTCATGTTTCCTACATCTTGGTAAATGTATTGCCATCGCTAGTCGGCATTCATCATTTGTTACATGAGAGTACACAACAAAAATATAATCGCCTTCATCAAAGAGCCCAGAGGGCAGAGAGAAGAAAGAGACATGCATCTACACCAAAGGGTATAGAATATAGGTTAACAAATAAATGCGAATACATGCAAAATCAGGTTTTTCTTTTTTAAATAGTTTACCACAGAAGAACTGCTGGTAGCTGGAAAACAACCATTATAAATTATTTTTCTAATAAGCACTATAGCAGCAATATATTTTTTTCAGGTTTCAAATTCCTCTTAAATTATCTTAAGACTCTTCTGGTTGCAAAATAGGAAAGCTATGAAGGGAAAGGCCAATAGCCAGCAGTGCTGTGCTTCTAAAGAACATTATCAACTGCTTATTTTCTATATTTTAAAGTTCATCTGTGGGGAGCAAAACTAGGACTGGTGTGTTTTGTGAGGTATTATGCAGACATAAAAATAATTCTTGAGGCCAGAAGTTTGACACCAACCTGAGTAACACAATGTGACCCCATCTCTGCAAAACATTAAAAAATTAGCCAGGTGTGGTATCATATGCCTGGCTATGCATGTCACAGCTATTCTGGCGGCTGAGGTGGGGAGAATCGCTTGAGCCCATGGGTTCAAAGCTGCAGTAAGCTGTGATCACACCACTGCACTCCAGCCTGGGCAACAGAGTGAAACCGCATCTCAAAAAAATAAAAAGAATTTATTTTTAGGTCATGGGAGTCAGAGGCTGCTTGTCATATTAGGTGATACTGTCCAGTCTGTTGTATCAGAAATGACATTTTGGCTATCCATGTGAATAGATTTGCCCAAATCAGGCCTAAAATGTCATATTCACTCTTTCTCTTTTTTAGAACTACCTTTCTTTGGAATTCCACCTCTTACACATGGCACAGCCCAGATGTCTACTTATGGTTCTACCTGGTACACATACCCGTATTCATATAGAGACAAGAGGCATGCTAGTTTACTTCGATGGTTGCTGTTACAGCTCATTAGTCCACAAAACACTTCAGTGTTTTTTTTTTTTTTAACTGCATTTGGAAACTGAATATATTCACCATTTGATGGAACAGTTGGGAGGCTTTTCATTGCAAGTGTCAGAAAGCCCAACTCACACTGGTTGAGGCAAAAAGGGAATTTATTGTGTCACATAGTAGGAAAAGTCCAGCATTAATTGAAAATGTTTTTTGACCCAGGGGCTTAAAATGCCACCAGAACCCTGTCTTCCAACTCTGTCTTCATTTTTAGGCTTCCTCTGGTGACAAGATGGCTGTCCGAGCCTCCAGCTGTATATCTCCCCTGATTCTAGTCAGCTGCAAAGAGAGACTGGACAAAGGTTCTAGGCCCAGCAGTCATCCACCAATTATATGCCCATCTCTACACCTAGTCAGGAGAATGGAATGTGCTGATTGGCTTAGATCCAGGTCATGTACTCTCCCCTGGAGCTGAGAATGGGGTCAACTCCATACAGTTCACATGGATTGAGGGCTGTTATCCAAAGACAAGAAATTTATTCTGTGTGGTTAAAAAATATGGAATGCCTTCTACAGCATGAAATGACAAATGAAATAACCATTTGCAAGATCCCAGTATACAATCTACTGAATACAATACAATGATGTTAATAAAACACTTTGCTGGATGAGATGTGCTTATAGGACCTGGATGACAGAGGAATCCTGAAACAGTTCAGTCTGTATAAAGGATGTTGAAAATTACTCATTAAATTAATGTCATTTACATGTGTAGAAACTGAAGCCTAGCAAGGTCCCTGGTCAAGCTCACATGAAGGTTCAAATCAGTAGAACCAAGCATATAAACTGAATTCTACTTTCAGCCATGATAGAAGAACTAGATTTACTTCCCCATCTAAAGCAACTAGCAAACTAGAAAAAGTATATAAAACAGTCAGACAGTGATCAATAGGTAGTACAGCACCGTGACAACTGAAAGAAGGAACACAAACAAAATGATTCTTAAACAAGTTAAGGTGGCTCTAGCTTACTGCCTAGAGGCAATTTCCAGTCCACAGCACATGGAGGGGGAATCCCAGGAGAGTCTAGTTGTCTAACTAACTTGAGGACAAAGAGATTAGAGTTTGGGGAGTCAAAACAGCTCAAATGTGTGAGACAGAGTACCTGAGAGGACAGAGCTGCACCCAGAAAGCACTCTGGAGATCTGCAGAGGAGTCTTCTTGAGTCTTTTGCAGAGGATTTATATGCACATGCATGAGAGGAAACTATCGGGAAATCGCCAGAAAGCAATGGGCTGAGCAGTGGCTGAAATTCCTGCCCGCCAGTAGAAGTGGACAGACCCCATAACACATGGAACATTGACTAAGAGTCCTCAAGAGGGTATCATCTTAGTGTGACCAAAATTAACAGTAGACTAAACACTACTGTGTGGAAAGAAATGGAAGCTATTTAAAAGAATCCAAATTGAGTCCAGGCACAGTGGCTCATACCTATAATCCTATAACTTGGGGAGTCTGAGGCAGGAGGATTGCTTGAGCCGAAGAGTTTGAGGTTACAATTTGCTGTGATGATTCCACTGTACTCTAGCTGGGCAACAGAGCAAGACCCTATTCTAAATAAATAAGTCCAAATTGAATCTCTAGAGATGAAAAATATATCTGAAATGAAAAATACACTGCATTGTATTAACAGCATATCAGATACCACAGAAGAAAAGATTAGTAAACCAGAAGATACAGCAACAGAAAATATTCAAACTGAAGGACAGGAAGAAAAGATGAGCACAGCATCAGTGACCAATGGAACAACATCCAGCAGCCTAACAAAAGTGTAATTCAAGTCACAGAAGGAACAGTGCAGGGAGATCAGGAGACAGAACAGTTGTTTCAAGCTGTAATGATCGAAAGTTTTATAAATTTGATGAAAACCCCCAAATCTCAAAAGTTCAGTGAACACTAAACAGGAAAAAAAAAATATGGAGAAAACAACATCAAGGCACATCATAATCAAACTGCTGAAAACTAGTGTTAAAGAGAAAATTGTAAAAGCAGCCAGAGAAAGAGAGAAAATCAGGTTAGGGATAAGAACGGTTTTCATCCTAAAGTGGTACAGATGGTTCCCGACTTAAATGGTTTGGCTTACAAATTTTTGACTTTGTGAGGGTATGAAAGTGATATGTATTCAGTGCACTCCTCAGTTTAAGATTGGGTTACGTGTAGATAAACCCATTGCAAATTCAAAGTATCATAAGTAGCAAATGCTTTTTTAACCACGGTATTTTCGGCTGTCACTGGGTTTATTGGGCTGTAACCCTGTCGTAAGTCGAGGAGCACCACACCTGCACTTTGCTTGAGCCTGAAAGGTGAGGTTGTTCATCCCTCACATGATGCATGGAGGATGTCTCTGGGATCTATTAATAGAAATTAAACATATGTTTCTCTTAAATTTTATTTTCACATTTCAGCTTCATAATGTGTTTATAGTTTTATGGTTTTATAGGACCTTAAGTGTGCACACTTACACCAGGAATACAATGTATATTGTTTTAAAAAAGAGAAAGAAATAATGTTTATGCCACTATTTTCTTTGTTAATATCTTTAAATATTATTTCGGTGTAGGACAAATAGGTCAACTTACAAGAAACAAATTATTTTCCTTCTTTACTGTTACTTCTACATATCCTGCAAAGTTTTTTTTAAAAAGCAGCTGGTAGGAATTACATATTACATCAAGATGAACGAAAAATGGCAGCAAAACTCTCATCAGAAACTATACAAAACAATGGAATGACACAAAGTCCTGAACAAAAAGAAATACATCAGCCTAGAACTTCTATAGCCAGCAAATGTCTTTTAGAATGAAGACAAAATAAAGATTTGTTTTTTAAACAAGCAAAAGCTGAGTGAATTCATAACCAGGAGACCTGTACTATAAGAATATCAAAGGAAGTTTTTCAGTAGAAGGAAAATGACATCAGGTGAAAATTTAGACCTACACAAAAGAATAAGGAACACCAGAAATAGTAAACATGTGGGTAAAAGATGTTTTTTCCTCATTTTAGTGTATGTAGAAGATAATTGACTGTTTAAAGCAAAAATAATGATGTGTTATGAAGTCTGTACAAGCAAATTTTATGACAACTATAGAGTGCAGGGTGGGGGAGTGGAAGTATACTATTGTAGGATTCTTATGCTATATGTGAAGTGGTAATATTATTGGAGGTAGACTTCAGTTAAAGATGTATATTGTAGACCTTAGAGCAAACTCTAAAAAATAAAATAGGTATAGTTAATAAGCGAATAGTGGAGATAAAATGGAATCATAAAAAATAGGCACTTAATCCAGAGTATGCAAGAGAAAAAAGGAATAAAGGGCAAATGGAATATATAGCAAGATGGCAGATTCAGGCCTAGCCATATTGATAGCTACATTAAATGGAAATAGCCCAAACATTTCATTAAAAGGCAGAGATTGTCATATTGGATAAAAAAGCAAGATCCAATGATAAGCTATCCTCAAGAAACCCACCTTAAATATAAAGGGGAGAGAGAGAGAAAAAGAAAAAGATGTACCATGCAGACAATAATTCAAATAAAATTAGAGTAGTTGTATTTATATTAAACATAGTAGTTTTCAGAACAAGGAATACTTATTGGGAATGAAGAGGGTAATATTCATCAAGAGGACGTAACAATTTAAAATTTATGTGCACCTAATAACAGGTTCAAAATCTATAAAGCAACAACTGAACTGAAAGTAAAATAGACAGATGTACAGTTACAGTTGGAGGTTTCAACCCTTCTTTCTCAGTGATAGAATAGAAAGGATAAAGACTTGAACAATAGCATCAACCAGTTTGACCTAATTGATATTTATAGAGTACACCCCTCAACAATAGCAGAATACACATACTTTTCAAGTGAACATGGAAGATTCACCGAAATAGACAATATTCTGGGCCATAAAACAAGTTCAGCCATGCACTACATAACTACATTTCAGTCAACAACAGATTACATTTATGATGGTGGTCCCATAGTATTATAATACTGTATTTTTTCTGTGCTTTTTCTGTGTTTAGATAAACAAATACCACTGTGTTACAGTTGCATATGGTATTCAGTACGGTAACATACTGTACGGGTTTATAGCCCAGGAGCAATGGGCCATGTCACACATCCTAGCTGTGCAGTAGGCTATACCATCCAGATTTGTATAAGCACACTCTAATGTTCGCCTAAGGACGCATTGCTCATGGCATGTCCCTGTGAAAAGGTGTATGACTGTATCAATAAATGTGAAAGGACTGAAATCATACAGAGTGTATCCTCTTACCACAACAGAATTAAACTTGAAATCAGTAACATCTGGAAAATGTCTCACATATTT
This sequence comes from Indri indri, assembly GCA_004363605.1. Classification (NCBI taxonomy): domain Eukaryota; kingdom Metazoa; phylum Chordata; class Mammalia; order Primates; family Indriidae; genus Indri; species Indri indri. Next base: position 77,235 of record RJWJ010003418.1, read on the forward strand.
AGAAATTAAACAACATACTGCTACATAACTCATGAATTAAGAAATCACAAGATACGTTAGAAAATATTTTGAACTGATTGAAAAGAAAAATATATCAAAATTCATGAAATGTGGCTAAAGTAGTGTTTATAGGGAAATTTATACCATTAAATGCTTATATTTAAGAAGGGAGGGGGGACAGTCTTAAATTAATGAGCTAAGCTTCCACCTTAAGAAACTAGAAAATATCTAGTTAGACCAGGTAGTAGAAGGAAGTCAGTATTAAAAATAAGAGCAGCAATCAGTGAAATAGGAGAGAAATAGAGAAAATCAGGATCTCTTTTACTAGAGCTTTAAAAGAGGTTTTAACCAAATAGTTTAATAACTTCCTGTGCATTTTAGTCAAGCTTTTTTCCTGGCATACTGTAGGAAAACTTCCACTTATATTATAACGTATGTTAATAGTACTCCTTTAAATGACACTTTTACAACCAAGCCAAACAGAAGTTGAAACCCGGTTGTATGGAAATGTTATATTAATGCAGAGGTGGCTTCAAGGAATTGTGGATCACAAGATCATGTGGATTGAACTGAGGTTTGTTTCTCAGTGTCAGTTTACCTATATATAATGTGAGTATAGAGATTTTATCACTCAGCTATGGATTGTAAGTCATTTTTATTGCACAGCCAATTTGGTTCATTTATCCTCTAGGTGTATTATTATACCTACATAATATAACTTTCAGGGATTGAGATTTTGAAGTATGACTCAGTGGTTTGTTGGTTTGTTTGTTTACTACTGATATTTGAATGCAAACTCATTCTTCTAAGTAATGAAGCTAACTTTAAAAGTACTAGTGTTTTAGGTTATGGCATTTGACATTTTTTAAACCTTGAACATGATTCAATTTAGAGGGAAAGCTATCAGCGGAAAAGGAATTTAAAAGAAAGTTGCTTCTGTTAAATTAAGTTTAGCCCAAAGCTGCCTCCTTACGTATTTTACGTTCAGCCTAAAGGTTTCTCTGTACATAGTGAACCGTAACCAAACTGAATGTATAAACACGCTGTAACTACTCTTGTGCCATTCATCAAGTTTTGGCCAGAGGTGGCCAACTGTTCAAACTGTGTTCAATTAAGGCAAACGCTGAGCTGTAACCAATCCTGCTGCTTCTGTACCTCACTTCCGTTTTCTGCGCATCATTTTCCATTTTCTGTCCGTAAATCTTCTTCAACCACGTGGCAGCACTGGAGTCTCTCAACCTATTCTGGTTCCAGGGCTGCCCAATTCATGAATCATTCTTTGCTCAATTAAACTCTGTTTTAATTTAATTTGTCTAAGGTTTTTCATTTATCACTTCTGAAATTTAAAAAAAAGAAGCTTAAACATTAAAATTACAAGTTTTGTAATACTTTACCCATATTTTGAAACGAAAAATTTTTGAATTAGTAATATTTGTTGTTATTTATTATTCAATCTATACATTATAGCATGATCAACAAGTAAATAAAAGGATTGCTTTGAGAACTTTGATATTTCCACTTCCTGCTTCCTGGGTTTCAGATTGATGGTTCTGTGTAAGAGGCCACTGCTTCAGCTTAAAACAGAACATTGACATCAGAAATTGTGTTTGTGTTCTAGCATTAATATGGTTGTATATGATTCTAAATAAGTTCTATGCAAGTTCTGCATTAACTCAGATGTGATTTTAGAGATATTTACCCCTCACAGGCGTAGTAGTGATTGGGCAGGAAGGGGTAGAGATAATGAAGAAAGCCATAAAGAAATTTAAACTTTATTAATAAGGCCCTATAGTAAATTATGGTGAATGCATTTTTTATGAGAACTGATAATAGTTCATTATATTTTCTGCGCATGTTTAAAGTATTATTTTGTACAAGAGTTAATAAAAATCATTTTTACAATGTTCTTCATACGTGAACAGAAATAAATTACTTTATTGCCCTAGTACAGGGATCTCCTCTGGGAGCTGCTACATGACTCCCAGGATTCACTGTCTCATGGGCCTGAGCCTTCAGGATGCATGGCTTTCCCATGGGGATAGGGGTAGGGTCGATCTCACCCAAACCACTGGAAGGAGAATGAGAGAAAGGCGAGTTCCCCATGGAAAAATAGCTGGTAGGCAAAAAAGAGGAATGGATATGGTAAGCCAATCAACTGTACCAGGTGTGGGGAACCTTTTCATGTTGGAAGGCTGCATTAATTTAGCTGTAATCAAATAAGGCCACAGTCAAGAAACTTCATTTAGATATACTTAAAAATGTACATTTTGTAAAAATCTAACTACTGCGTACTTAACTAATTTCAAAAAATGAAAACTATTGGTTAATTTTAAAGTTAACTAGCCTTGTTGTATCTGCTTTTTGTTGGAAAGCGTTCGAATATTTGGTTGCAGCATGGAGGTCTGCAGTTTCAGTTGATCCTCTAGATGGGTATCAGTCATTTCTGACCTTAATGGCGTCTTGATTTGGGTTAGTTAGGAGAATGTAGATTCACAGCAATAAATAGTTGAAAAGCACTTCTTGAAAGAAGATTTCTATAGCAATGCAGCATTTCTGTGTGATATGTCAAATCAAAATGACTTGAATATTTCTTTGCAAGGTAAAACTAAGTCTATATATATGTGGCCAAAAATTCAAGCTTGGAAAAAGCTATTTTTTTTTTTTTCAAAACACTTCTTCAAAAGCAAGAAAGCAATTTTTGGGCATGTTGCCAAAGGCTTTGGTATTCTGCATTTTTCCATATTTCAATTGGATCTTTCTTAGCATCAAACAACGATTTTAAAATGTCATCTACAGAGAGCTCAATCAATTCCATCTGTAGTTCTTTAGGTGCCTTGGTGATATCAACTAGGTGAGGCTGAAATGCTAATTTAAGTGTGATGTCATGATTCTCACAGTGAACTTTTCATTGTATTCTCCAATTAACAGCTGCATATTCTTCAAATGATTCGTGTATATCATCCTGCTCATTAATGACCTTTGCTAACTGGGGAAAATGTTCATCCAAAATTCTCCAAATGATTCTCATGTATCATTCTGCTCATAAATGACCTTTACTAACTGGGGAAAATGAAGAAGTGTTTTTGAAAAAAGAACTTTTTTTTGAAATGCATGAATATTTTGGCCACATATCATACATAGACTTAGTTTTACCTTGCAAAGAAATATTCAAGTCATTTTGATTTGACATGATATCACACAGAAATGCTGCATGCCTATAGAAATCTTTTCAATAACTCGTATTGCTGATTCTGTTCCTCATAAAATTTAACTATCTGTTCTTGCAGAGATGAAATTTTGGCCAACACCTGTCCTGCAATAGCCAATGCACCTCAGAATGATATTGCAAATCCACACTGACTACCTCATTTTTCAACTTTAGCATGTGGCAAAATTGTTGATGCCTTGTTGCATTTGCTCAAATATAGTTAACAACACATAACTAGTTGCAAAGTTTCAGCTAAAATAGTAACTTTAGCAGCACAGAGATTTTGGTGATGCAAGATATCATGTAAAGAAATGAGAGCATCTGGATCTGTTAATACTTTTTTTTATCCGTGCAATAAGCTCTTCATATTTTCCTGTCATGGAAGGTGCACCGTCTGTATATACACTCACTAAATTTACCAAATTCAGTCCAACTTCATGACATTTATCTTGAAAGTTGTTGAAGATATTTATTCCCCGTGTTCTGTTTGAAAGAGTGCCCAAAGCAAGTAACTCTTTGTAGCAAAGAAAATCTTGTTATGACCCAAATGAAGTATAAAATCTACACTGAGTCAGTAGTATCAATTGATTCATCCAAAACAATTAGTATATATTTTCCTTTGAAGTATTGCATGAAGTTGTTCTGATAAGTTGAAGGCTAATTTATGCTGCCAATCAGTTACGGTTCTCCTTGAAAGAGGCAGTTGTTTGTACTTTGAACCATTATCGGGGTCTAAGCATCCTACAACTTTGACAATGCATTCCTTCACAATTTCTACATCACTGAATGGCTTCCCTTTTTTCTCCCGAGTATATAAGCTACTTTATAAGTTGCTTCAGTGGCATTATTTCCAGGTCTTATTGCTGCTTGAAAGAATTGTCTTTGCTTTTGCTTTCCATCTTTTAATTTCTGCAGTACAATCTTTTGTACCTCACCCTCTAATTTAAAATATTTGTGGTCCTTATGAGTGTTAAAATGCTGATGAGCACTGAATTTCTTTAATGTTGATATTGCAGTATCACAAAGCAAGCAAATCATCATATCTTTAGCAGAAACAGGATAATATTGCAATTCGCAATCCTCATTAAAAAAATCTGTTTTCTTCCTTCAGTGTTCTCTTGGTTGTCTTTGATATGATGGGCTGTTAAGCAGACAGAATTAAAAAATACTATTGAGTTGGGCAACTATTCACAAATTCCACTTCAAACAGAAATACAGTGCAGCACTGTCAAAAGCTGATAACAGACTGATATACTCAACCCCCATAAACTCTCACCAACCAGCCTCATGTGGTAGTGGTGCCAGTCAGGCGGGGGAAGTTAGAACTAAATCATGAGCATAGCAGCCGTCAACTTAGCCCTTATGGTTCACTAATGTTCTAATTGTGCCGGTCAATCTAGGAGGATTATTTCATTGAAACTTATTTTATTCTTTGGTGTTTTAAATACATTCATTTTAAAAATAAAATATAAAAGATGAACAAAAATGTATTAATAAAAGGATTTGTTTTATAAAATTTGGATTCAGTCAAAAGGCTATACTTAAGGACCTGGAAGGCCACAGGTTCCCCACCCCTGCCCTAGTAATTGTCCTATAAATAGAACTAGTATGCTTATAGTCTGACCATATTATATATCAGCTTTTTCCTGCAGTTATTGTTCATATTTAAAGGGACATCATTTATTTGTGGTATGGCCAATGTATGTCTAATATGCTTTTTATGGTATTTCCCTCGATTTTGAAGTTTTCTCACTCTTGAAATGAGGTCACCAATTTTCTGTCATTTGTCTTTCTGTTCAAAGTGATGCTTCTGACTGTGCTAACTACTTGTGTGGTTAAGTGTGTGCCCCACAGAGGCCCTACAGATTCTGCCCTGTATGGTCATCTGTGCAGCAGCTAGTTGCAGAGGCTGTCAGCACCTGGGCCTCTTCCCCAGCTGCATGGTGCCTCGCTCACTTCTGTGTGTGCTGGCCAGTGGGCGGGCCCCTCTCCTCTTCCCGGCACTTACCAGCTCCAGCCATTGCTTAAAGCTGCATTTCAGCAAGTGCCTGGTGTGTTTCTTCTGCCTTTCCTACTGTGGTCACCACATTACACATCTATTCCATTAGGACAAGAAGACTAGGAATGGCCAGCATGCTGTCAGTGCTGGTGGCTTAACTGTCCCCCAACTCACTATTGGTGATAGCTTCTTCCTCAAGAGTCATAAAGTAGCTCATAGTTTTGACTAGATTTAACTAAACAACAGCAAGGCAAGCAGGTATTGCCTTGATACTATACTCTTGTTTTAAGTACCCCTCCCCCACCTTTTTCTGCAGGGAACCTGTGCACAATTTAGGTATTTACTGGTAATGATCATAGCCAGTGTTATGTGTTCTTTTCAAGGTTTAATAGTATAAATCAAAGTACTTTAACTGAAGTGCTAAAATTGGGGCCAAAATTCTAAATTTTGTATCATAAAGATCAAAAAGTTTAAGACCATCTTGGTGAGACAAACATTGGCCACTCAAAAGAGCATGTTCTAGTTACCCCAAAGATAAAAATGCAAAGAAAAAAGAAAAGGGAGAAAAAGCCTTTCCTGCCCAGCTGCCTGCCTTCCTTTCATTTTGATTTTGATCATCTCTTCTCTCCCCTCATCGCCCAGTACCTGCCGGAGAACTGACTCATCAGAGCTTCCCAAATGAAAAGCTGTAGCTGAAATATCATTTCCACCTTCCCAAGCAAAATTTCATTTCCCCTCGTGTTCGTATCACCTCCGACGTGGCTTACATTTGCAGGAGGCTCTGCAGGCATGCTCCTTGGCTGTCTGCATTCATGCTTATTTCTAAAGCATGTTGGCTTGGAAGGGATAATGAAGATAATGGTGAATTTTTATCTTCCCATAGCATGGATTTCTTTTCCACTGTTTCTATTACTGGCATTCAAGCTGGAGATGTGAATGCTGTAAGCATGATGAGAAGCAAACATGTTTGTTTCCTTATGTTAGCCAGGCTTCCAGTCCATATAACAGCAGGGCCGAGTGAGAATGGCTTCAGTTTTTACCTAGGTCCTGTGTCGAGGAGACAGAGGGTGTTCAGCCTGTGCCACATGGGCCCTTCATTAGCCCACTATCCCCCACCCTGTCTGTCCCTTTGCAGCCTGGTTCTGACCAGTGCTTCATTGGTAAGACTATTTGGGGTCCATTAATTGATCCAGTCCTTCACCTTTGTTTTAACAGAGTGATTAACGTGAAAGGAGTTACTCGCAGGGTAAAAACAATCCCAAATGCCATGGTAATAAAGTTGTCTTTTTTCCAGTGACAAAAGAGAAGAGGACTTTAAGACTAGTTGGTTATGCCCTTTGTTCATTAAGTAATTCATGCATGCATTCTGTCACTTTCATTTGTCAAGATGGACCAAAAGTTTTGGAGGTGGCCTAGAAAAAAAATCTGTGGCCCACTTAATAAGGTTGCTCTTCTTGGGACCATTCCTGACTTCATAAATAATGTTACCCACTAAAGCTGATTGCGCTTTAGAATTCTGTCCTACCAAAACACCATCCCCTGAGGAATCAATTGCAGATCTCTAAGGGGATGTCTACTGCATACAGGGTATTCCAGGCAAAAGCTGCTCTCTATTGTGATCTAGGGCTACAGTCTCCAACCCCTGGGCCATGGACCAGTACTAGCCCATGACCTGTTAGGAACTGGGCTGCACAGCAGAAGGTGAGCAGCAAGCAAGCTGAGCAGAGTTTCATCTGTATTTACAACCGCTCCCCATCACTCACATCATAGCATAAGCTCTGCCTCCTGTCAGATCAGTGGAGGAATTAGATTCTCACAGGAGGGCGAACCCTACTGTAAGCTGTGCACGTGCGGGATCTAGATTGCAGGCTCCTTCTGAGAATCTAATGCCTGATGATCTGAGGTGGGGCTGAGGCAGTGATGCTAGCACTAGGGAGTAGCTGCAAATACACATTATCATTAGCGAAGAAGTTTGCACAATAAATGTAACGCACTTGAATCATCCCAAAACCATCCTCCCTACCCACCCCATGGAAAAATTGTCTTCCATGAAATCGGTCCCTGGTGCCAAAAAGGTTGGGGTCTGCTGATCTAGAGCTTCATCCCCAAGCCCTATACTCCTTGTGAACCACTCCAGGCCTCCTTTCCTCTGTATCCCACCTAGTTCTTTCTTAGCGTCCTCCTGTAAGCAGAAAGACTCTTCAAGCTGCAACTTTTGACCTTTTAAGTATATTTCAGATGTCCATTGCATTCTGATTTAATCATTTTTAAAACAGGTAATTAAAATACAACCATATCTAGGAAACAAAATTGTCCGCAGATGTCAGTGCCTGTGACATTGTGTCTGGAGGAAGCAGCACCTGTTTCCGTCTTGCTAGATGAAGCAGGACAACCGCAGAGCTATTCTAAGTTGCATAATTTATACAATTGGTTTTTTTAAGATATCTTTTTCTGTGTTGGTAAAGTATATGATGTAAACATCACTGATAATGTAAAACTGCATATAAAATGAGACTTTTAGATAAAGCTCAAATATAATTCAGTCACCCATTTAAAAAGAAAATGTCACCTTTTCATTAGAGTGCTTGACACTGGCTGGTATAGTACAGTGTTAGTGTCATCTAGGAAAGAAACATGCCTTCCAGCCCAGCAGCCCTTCTGAGCTCTTGGCCAGCTCCATTCCTACTCCTCGCTTTCCCTCCTGCTCATGCGCTTCATGTCTGAAGTCCCTTAGCTTCTGACCCCAGGCCCCCGCCACTCCTGCACAGCCATCCTTTCCCTCTTACCCTCTTCTCTCCCAACGCAGGGAGGGGAAGAGCGATTTTGCTTTTGTTCACAGCCAACTGTTCTGCCCTGGCTCCCATCTCCATTTGGCCCCTCGGGAGCCACCACCAGGGACTCCTCTTGCCCATGAGTCAGCCCTTCCTTTCCCCTTCCACTGTTTCCCACCCCACCGCACTTCCAAGCCAAGCTCTCTGCTTTTGTACCCCTGTGAAAGCAGTTCTCCCCTGGTCCCAAACCCTGACCATTAGACCAGGTTCTTTGCCTTTGATTCAGGTAGTTACCAAGCCCTGTCGATGCTACCTCCTAAATAACTCCAGCTTGTCCCTTTCTCTCATCATCACTGCCTGAGTTCAGATCCACGTCTTCTGTCACCTGGGCGACTGCCGTAGCATCCTACCTAGTCTGTCTTCCTCCAGCCTTGCCCCCTTGACTGTGTCACTCTCCTTAACAATCTGCAACAGCCCTCATTGCTCACTGGGCAGAGTATAAATTTGTAGGCATGGAAAAAGGCCCTGTCTGCCTGTCTCGTCTCCTGCCAGGCCAGCTCTTCCCACCCCACACTGGCTGAACTACCCTGCAAGTCTCTAAACACCATATTGTTTCTCTCAGGCCTTGTGCTTTGATTTTCTTGGAACAGCTTTTCCTAATGCACTCTGCTCCCCCATACACACCCACCCTGCCCAGCAAGCCGGATCCTCTCACCAGGCTGCCTCATGGGCTGCATCTTAAGCCCAACTTTACAAACACTTTGATTAGAGCATTTCCACACTGTTTAATAGGAGAAACCCACCATGAATTCCTGGAATCCATATCTTTTTTGTCTTTGTGTACATCACCATTTAATAAATGCTTATGAATGAATAAAAATGATAAAGTAATAAATAAAATCAGCATTTGTTTTTGATGACATCTAGAGGAATAAAAAAGACCAAAAGGCTACAGTAATCAACTTTTTACCAATACAGTTCAATGTTACGGCGTCAGAGGTCACAAAACAAAGGAAACTTAACAAATACGGGTTTTAGGTATAAAGATTCAAAAGGGAATCCAGTTAAACCCTGTTATACAAATAGAAGTTTAGTAAACCATTCTATTTCTAGAACGGTTTCGTGGAGAGCTATATAAGCTACCTTCTAAATGATTTTTTAAAAAAAAAAGAAAGAAAGAAAAACCAACTCCAAATGGCTTGGGATGTTTGTATAAAAAAAGCTGTCCGAGAATGAAATATATAAATAACAATTTCCTAAAGATTGCTTTCTGAGATACATGTGTGATCCTTTAATTGGAGAACATCGGGCCTGCTTGGACAGTTATAACCCTCTCTTCGGCATATGTAACATGAAGAAATGCCCCTGGCTTGTTGAAACACGACCTTCACTACTGCTTTCAGGAAGGTGAGGGATGGATTGGTTCTGTCATAACATCTAGTACTCAGTGCTGTTTGCCAAAACCCTTTTTGTTTAATAACAAACAAAACACCATCTACTCTGTTTTTGTTCTCCCAATGTAATTTTCAGACACTTTATCATGAGATAATTGGCAGGTACAAAATTTCTGGACTTC
>RJWJ010003419.1:0-86691 GCA_004363605.1 Indri indri
ACATAGTAGACACCAAAAAAAAAAAAAAAAGATTCTTATTGAATGGAATAAATGGCAAAAAGAAAAATGGCGAAGGAGTTAAATTTGGGCCTAATGGAGAACACTGAGATTAATCAAATTTCTATATACCTATTTAAGTCCAAATAGATAATGATCTAGATATAAAGATTTCATTCTATTTATTTTACCAAGCAGTAATCTAATGAGAAATCATTAATTTGATTATCATTAATTTGTATTTTTTCATATGGTAAAAAAGAAGTGCTTAACAATTATATCTGACCATGAATTCAAAGGCAAATATTACACATATTGAAGAGAATTCTTTAAAACATGAGAAGTACTTATTTATGAAAAATGACTACTATACTGTAAGTCATTCTTATTAATTTGCTAAACCAAGTTTCCCCAAATGACCTCTACTTGGTCTAGTAGCTTCTTTAAACTAGTTCAACTTGTTCTCCACATTAACAAGTAATAAAATAGCATTTAACTGGAGTAATATAACAAATGATATTCATTGCCATTGCATGCCTACTGTGTCAGGTACTACATGAAACATCCTACTGGATTCTTTTTACTTAACCTTCATAACACAGGCAGCAGCATCTCCACTTTTTTAAAAATCAGAAAACATTTTTAAGGGACAGATTATTCAAGATTACGAAGTTATTAATCGGAGAAGATGGGAATTCAAAACTCATGCAATTTCACTCCAGAGCTCATACTCTTAACTATCTTACAATGTCACCTCAATTATTTTATTGTCTTTTTAAAAATAACCTTTATATCAGGTTTTTCACTAATTCAAGTGATGAAACCCTTAATTAAGTGATCTTAAGCACCACTACTTCCCAAACTTCAATCATTCAGGTGTCATCATGTTTAAATTTTTGCCATATGTAAACATTACCAGTATTATTATTTACTTGATACTATCTCTAAATTGACTTATTTTTTAAAGTTGACCTTCTCCTAAGCTCTATGTGTGTATAATTATGAGCCTGATTTTTTCCTATACACATAAAATAAAGATAACTCCATTAAAATTTTTTAAATGTCTATCCATATTTCATCCTCTGTGTACCAACATAACTAAAAAGCTATTTCTGAATTCTTTACCATTGTTTCTCAAAGTGTGGCAAATGATTCACAAATGGCTGCTTTTTATTTCTACATCAAGGCCACAGAAACACCAGGAAAAAAGTTTATAAAAGGAAATTCTTTAATTTAGACAAAATCAGGATTAAAGTTACTTGAAAGACATGGACAATATTTCTAAACAATTACTTAAAACAAAAATCAGGACCCAGAACAAAATGAATTTTACAACCGTTGTCAGTAAATTGTATAACAATGTTACATCAGTTTCCCTTGTTCCTGTCAAAGAATTTGCTGCCTTGTAGCCAAAAGGAGTTTTAAAAAATCTGATCATAGATAGCATTACCTTACTTAAAACTCTTCTTCTCCTGAAGAACATTTAGGGGATTACAATTTAAATTAAAAAAAAAAAAAAAACAAGCTCTTCAATGGCTTCTCAAAAATATTCATGACAAAGTCCAAACTCTCCATCATGGCTTTCAAGGTCCTTGATTCTCCAATGCCCGAGTGCCCTTTCAGCTGCATTATCTGCCACTCTTTCCCTCAACTCCCTGCTCCAGTCATAATGAGTCTCAGTCATACTCACAATCTCATGGTCATATCATGCATTTTTTTTCAACCCAAAGTCTAAATCTCACAATTTAATAATGTGAATTCTCAATGTGAATTAAGTTTTTGACACTAAAAATCACTTATGCATATCACGGCCATCAGACTAGAGGTCTAGGTTTAGGACTGTGTTTTTTCCGGCTTTCCGCTGTAAACACACATTTGATGCATAACAGAACTCAACACAAACATATTCAGTGAATGAATGAGCAATATATTAATATTACAAAGACCATTTCGAAAGAGTATATGTGTGCATCCGCATCCATACCAACTAAAGGAGCCACTAAATTTACATTTGCACAGTCTTTTTATCTACCATAATGGAAAGGCTTTTTTGTAGCTTTAAGAGCGACGTTACTAATGTCCTTTTGTAATTAAAGTAGTTAAACCAGAGATCATCTAGTGAACATTAATACAGGAAAATCCCTCCAAAAAATGGGACTTGTGGAATAATCTAATCTGTACTTACTCAAATCATCCGATATGTCTTCAATTCCTGAAGCACTATCATCGGAATCACCAGTATTATCTGTACATGTTTGTTGATTCTGAGATTGCGGTGAGTTTTGCAGAGCAGATTTTTTCCCCTCTACAGCTTGAATATTCACTTTGTCCACAGAAGTAAAGGAGCTTGGAATTTTTTTTCCAATCTGTTGTAATTCTGTCTGTCTCATGTTTTCTTTCAACGGTAAACTGGGTACCTTTTCTGCTTCTGCTTGTGACCTGGGTACCTGTTCTGATCTCGTCTGAGAACTGGGTGCTTTTTCTGCTTTTACTTGTGAATTAGGTGACTTTGGGCATTTTTCTGCTTTAGCCTGTAAACTGGGTATCTTTTCTAATTTTGCCTGTGAAATAGATGCCTTTTCAGTTTTCACTGGTGAAGTAGGTAATTTTTTTGCTTTGCAATGACTCTGATCACGAAGGACTAACCCCAAATCTTTAGGCCCTGGAACACCAGCAGCATTTACTTTACATGATTTCACCTCTGTTTTTTCTGTACAATTATCATTTTGCTTATTTTTTTTACTACTATTCCTATTTGGAGAGCTGCTTCCAATTTCTTTTATAGATTTATCATTTCTAGCTTTCAAAGTTTGATTAGTTATAACTTTAACTGCTTTGCTGTCTTCACAAATAACATTCTTCTTTGGTTCATGATTTCCACTTTTAGAGGTCTTAGACTCTTCCATTATTTGAAAACCTGCTTCTTTCCGATTGTGATACTGTAAAACGGCAGATCTCCAGTAGTTGAAATTGCTTCAAATCCAGTTTAGGCAAGCAAACTATTGGGTTAAAAAAAAAAAATCTGTTATTCAAAATGCAAAAAAAAAAAAAAAAAAAAACATGTTTTTAAATGGTGAGGCATTCAAAAACTTTTAAAATTTGTTCTCAAAACTGAATCATAAAAAAAAACACAAGACCTATAAAAGTATATGAGAAGGAGTTAAAGCCCACTAAGTAAATAACAGCCAAATACTCATCAAGGGAAATCAAATGTAATTATAGCCTCAAAACAAAGGATTTTTAGAGAAGCAAAAGTTGTTTTACATTACTCTAAGAATTTCAACTAACAGGAAAATAAAACCTGCAATTGATGCATCACAATGAAAATAAAAGGAAATGGAATAAAGAAAACACAAGAATTCTAATCTTTATGTGCTACATATAATGAAACGGATTATAGAATCCTAACCAGTAAGATCTTGCCCATATGACTCTCCTACTAAAGAGTTCCTATTTATATCTCTAACCTACTTCAAACTTCACTCTCTAAACGTGTGGAAATAATGTCAACAGATTTTCTCCACCTCTGAAGTACAAAAGGGTTTAAATAAATTCTTCTGAAGTAAATTTTAAAAACCAATAGGTACCCAGAGTTAAAGAATAACAGTAATAGGCTGGGCACGGTGTCTCACTTTGGGAGGTCACAGAGGGAGGACTGCTTGAGGTCAGGAGTTCGAGACCAGCCTGAGCAAGAGTAAGACCCCAGTCTCTACAAAAAATAGAAAAATTAGCCAGGCTTGGTGGCCCACACCTGTAGTCCCAGCTACTCGAGAGGCTGAGGCAGGAGGATCACTTCAGCCCCAGAGTTTGAGGATATGGAGAGCTATGATGTATCACTGCAGTCCAGCCAGGGCAACAAAGCAAGATCCTGTCTCAGGGGGAAAAAAAAAAAAGTAACTAATATTCTTTATGATACTATAATGGTGGATATATGTCATTATACATAATGACATAATGACATAGCATGCACATTACCAACAGTGAACCCTAATTTAAACTATGGACTTTGGGTGATGATGATGTGACAATGTAGGTTCATCAATTGTACAAACATGCTGCTCTGGTGTCAGGTGTTGTTAGTGAGAGAGGCTATGCATGTATAGGGATAGGGTATATATGGCAACTCTACTTTCTGCTCATTTTTGCTGTGAACCTAACATTGCTCTAAAAAACAATGTTTAAAAAAAGTGACAGAAAGAATAATCAAATTAATCAGAAACATAATGTTTTAAAATGTAACAGGAACGATTATGTTGAGAAAGAAATATTAAATTTACCACATAGCACAAACTATAAACCAATGAAAATACTACATCTTGTTAAATTATTTCTGTTAGAAATACCTTGTATACTACGTTTTATGGAAATCAGGATTTTTTTTTTACTGTTCACCTTGCCCTATATGCCTTAAATTCAGATGTATGTCTCTAAACAATGATTAATAATATGAATAAAAGTTAGAATCCTTCTGCCAGCAAAAGCAAACTGCATGGAACTAAAAGGCAGCATCTTTGACTTTAATGGTTAATTTACTAAATTACAAATTTGGGCAAACACTTCTAATCATATAACCATACATCATATAAACATAAAAACATTACCTAAAATAAACAGCTCAAAATACAGGTCATTTACTCCAGACTATCTGTGTGTATGCAAAAGGATACTTCCAAGAGAAAAAAAGAGAAAAATTAATTTAAAAAAGAGAAAAAAATTAATTAAAAAAAGAGAAAATTAATTAAACTTACCTAGGTGTTTCTGCACTAAAACATGTTACTCAATTCGGACCTAGCTTTTATAATTCCTGTTTGTAGTACAGTCTTCTACATTCTGCCTTGATCTCTATCCAGAGTAGTATTGTCTTTTATTTTAAAAATTTATTAGGTTCTTCTTTCTGAATTATTAAAATAATATTTTAAGAAATTGATAAAAATGAAAATTTAAGTCAAAATCATACTAGATTTTCACCATCAATTTCTTTTTTGACTAACATTTTCCAGTAAAAGCTGTAGCAACTTACAACTGTAAAAAAAAAATGCTTTTGCTCCTAGTTTTTGTATATTTGAACTTTTTAATCAATATATTTTGCTTTCGTTATCCTTGATAGATGTTTTACATAACTGTCGAAAGAGCTGTCAAAACATATGGCTGGCTATTTCTAAATTCTTACAGGAACTGCTGAAAATTCTTTATTTTAAAAACTAAAATGGGTTCTATTTCTAAAAGATTAGTTTTACCTTATCTAGTAACCACAGTATCTTTAAATTTCCTTTTTTGTGGTTTTTTTTTTTTTGGGCGGGGGGGGAGACAGGGTCTGGCTCTATTGCCTAGGCTAGAGAGTAGTGGCATCATCATAGCTCACTGCAACCTCAAACTCCTGGGCTCACATGATCCTCCTGCTTCAGCCCCCAAGTAGCTGGGACTACAGGCACATGCTACCACACCTGGCTAATTTTTCTTATTTTTTTGTAGAAACATCATCTGGCTATGTTGCTCAGGCTGGTCTTAAACTCTTAGCCTCAAGCGATTCTCCTGGCTTGGCCTGCCAAAGTGCTGGGATTACAAGCATTACCTGCACGGACAAAATATCTTTAAATTTTCTAATGCTATTATATTAATACTATAATGATTCTTTAATAATTTTATAGATGTTATCTTATTGACAAAAGCCATAAAGACTTGAAATAACAATATTGACTGGTTGGGCACAGTGGCTCACACCTATAATTCCAGCACTTTGGTAGGCTGAGGCAGGAGGATCACTCAAGGCCAAGAGTTTGAGACTAGCCTGGACAACATAGCAAGACCCTGTCTCTACCAAAAATTAAAAAATAAATAAACTGGGTGAGGCAGCATATGCCTATAGTCCCAGCTACTTGGAAGTCTGAGGCAGAAAGATCACTTGAAGCCCAGGAGTTCTTGGCTGCAGTGAGTTATGACTGCACTACTGCACTCCAGCCTGGGTGAGAAAGTGAAACTCTGACTCTTAAAAAAAAAAAAGTTGATCCAAAATTTTTCCTTATGAAACTTTTCAGACATATTATTTATTCTTTCACTCACAAAAATCTCTAGAAACCAATTTTGTGTATATAAATAAAAGCTATAAAGATTAAACAAAAAGTCAATGTACCTAATATAGGTAAGTGGTGGTGGGCAGTTTAAGACTCAGAAAAATTGCCTGGTTTTACTTTAAGTAAGTAATTTTTTCATATAACTAAGAGTACATTTAAATTGTAAACAGGAACATATGTTATGAAAAAAGACTATACTTATACAAATGAAAATCCGATTCATTACCTAATCTTCCCCATCTTTTCTTGTTAGAGTAGCAAATATTCCTCCAAAAAAGTGTAATTTTGTAACAAAATTACTATTCTCAACTTTTTCTTTTTTCTTTTACTTTGAGCTATGAAGAGTACAATATTTTCTGAAACAAGTTGTAATTCCTTGAAATGAAATTTTCTCTAAGGAGAGAGGGTTTTGAAAATAAGATCATGGATTCCTAGTGCACACTCACAGCAAAACTGGTTGAACCAAATAAAATTAATGTTAGGCCTACTTTCTAGTTCTTGGTTACATTTTTAGAATATGGTAAATAGACATTAAATGAAATTCTAACCTTAAATGACAACTATGTCTTTATTAATTATCAAAAGGCAAAGAATTTTTAATGAATTTCTTTTTAAAAATTTGAATAATATAGAAAATAATAGCATTTATTAATAGAATGTATTCCATTCATTTCTAAATAAATTATTAAGACATCGGCATCAGTCCATTTCTACTTTTAGTTCTAATCATATATTCTATCTTGCTTGAATCCTTACAATGCCTACCACAATCCTACGTACTTAGCAGACATTCAAAATCACTAGCAAGGCCTGGCGGGGTGGCTCACGCCTATAATCCTAGCACTCTGGGAGGCCAAGGTGGGTGGATCCCTCAAGGTCAGGAGTTCGAGACCAGCCTGAGCAAGAGTGAGACCCCATCTCTACTAAAAATACAAAGAAATTAGCTGGACAACTAAAAAATATATATAGAAAAAATTAGCTGGGCATGGTAGCACATGCCTGTAGTCCCAGCTACTCGGGAGGCTGAGGCAGAAGGATTGCTTGAGCCCAGGAGTTTGAGGTTGCTGTGAGCTAGGCTAATGCCATGGCACTCTAGCCTGGGCAACAGAGCCAGACTCAGCCACAAAAAAAAAAAAAAAAAAAAAATCACTAGCAATTAAAATACTGTCTACTACAGACTAATGTTTTCACATCCCTCCCTTCCTGCTGCAAATTTTGGCAGAAACTGGAATTGTTTCAAGAGAAGTTTTTGATACCTTTCTATAATTCTCCATCTTTCAATTAGCGGAGTGACTTACAAGTTCTGGGGCCTGAGACTTAAAAGGCTTGTTTGGATATACTAGCTTAGAAAGTTTACCTGAAATGATTGCTGCATAATTAATGGAGAAGCTAATCACAGTAATAGTTACCGCTCAAGTAACCTTTCCATGGGATAGACAGTGAAACTATTTTAAAGTATAATTACGGAAAGCTATCAGAAGTTTCTACTGCTTTAAAAAAAAAAAAATTACATAATGAACCAATTTTCAGTTAAGGCCTCCAACCACTGAGGCCCACCAGCTGCTGGGTAACCCTGAACAGGAAGACAAGTCTACTCCAAATAAAAAAATGTTATGATTCTATAAAATCTTAAAACAGAGTGATACTAATGTTACATTGGTTCTGATGATTTTATAAGTTATAGAAAATTACCAGGGATCTCTCAGGATCCACAAAGTAAAAGCATTTATAGACAATGTTCCCCCCACCCACAGGAAAATAGCTTGCTAAACAAAAAAGAGTCTAGACTGAATTTCTATACATGGTATATACTTACTTAATAAATGAATTCTAAACAATGACTATATTATTAAACATTTCTAAAGTCATTAAAATCTTAATAATAATATACTTTGGCATATGTAATTGGTTATTTTTAGCACTGAAATACTAGCAGTAATAAACCAAACTTAAAATAATGATTAACTTAGTATTTCTCATATTTTCACATTCATTAGAATCACCTGGAGGGCCCAACCCCAGAGTTTCTGATTCCGTAAGTCTGTCTGGGGTGAGGCTTAACAATGTTTATTTCTAATAAGTTCCAAGGTAATGCTCATGTGGCTGGACTGGGGGCCACACTTAAAGGACCGCTGCTCTAAGAAGAGGTCCTGAAAGTAGAAGTGAAGGGAAACCATTCTCCTCTGTACCATTTTACACACAGTGAATAATCTGATTTATGTCAGTCTCCCCACTAGACTGTAAACTCTATGAGGTAAGAAAACTTTTCTGACCAGGCGCAGTGGCTCATGCCTATAGTCCTAGCACAGTGGGATGATTGCTTGAGGTGAGAAATTCAGGACCAGCCTGAGCAAGAGCAAGACCCTGTCTCTACGAAAAAACAGAAAAATTAGCTGGGCATGGTGGCACACACCTGTAGTCCCAGCTTCTTGGAAGGCCAAGCCCAGGAGTTTGATATTGCAGTGAGCTATGATGATGTCACTACACTCTAGCCCAGGCAACAGAGCAAGACTGTCTCAAAAAAAAAAAAAAAAAAAAAAAAAGTATCTACTGACTCGTCCTACTACAGTAAATAAGGATTTGTCTGTCTCAAACATTCCCCTTAGAAACAGAACTGTACACACAAGTATTTCCCCACCCTGACCCCATCCTCCCAGTATGATTTTAGTAAGATATACCAATATTATTCACAGCTGGGCCAAGTATTATACTACACCACAGAGTTTGCTAGATGTTTATCAAAATTATAATTCATTTTCTCCTTTTTCCTGAGCACACAACTAGACTACATTTTCCAACTTTCTCTGCAGTCAGGTGTGGCCTTATGATCAAGTTCTTACCTCCTCATGTGATCTTTCCCTTCTCATTGGATATAAAATTCTTAATCATTCAACAATTATGTTCTAATCCAGACCAATAAGTCTTAAACTTTTGCGCACTGGAATCAACTACTAAATGCAGATTCTGATTCAGTAGATTGGGGCTGAGCCCTGACATTCTGCATTTCTAATAAGCCCAGGTGATATCCGCACTGTTAGCCCTTGGCTGTTCTTTTGGCTGAACAGCATGGTCAATGGAACTTGGGCCCCTGAATGACCACATGGAACAAACTACTTATCTAGATCTCAAGACCACTTACCTAACAACTAATATATAAGAAAGGATTAAATCTATTTTTTAAGCCACTATATTACTGGATCTAGCCTTTTGAATTAAGTAATGCATATACTATAATCACATTTTCCTTTTGGTATAATTTTCAGTTTTACTTGGAATTATTTCCTCATTTTTCCTAAGCTTTTTTATATATCTATTAATAATTCATTGACGCAACTATAAATATCTGTTCAAAACCCAGAAATAAAGCCACTTATCTACAGCCAACTGATCTTTGACAAAGGTAACAAAAACATACACTGGGGAACTCAATAAATGGCGCTGGGAAAACTGGCTTACCATTTGCAAAAGAATGAAACTGGACTCCTGTCTCTCACCATTATTAAAAAACCAACTCAAAATGGATTGAAGATTTAAATGTAAGACCTGAAACTATAAAAACACTAGAAGAAAACCCAGGGAAAAGTCTTCTGGACATTGGTCTAGGCAAAGAATTCATGATTAAGACCTCAAAAGCACAAGCAACAAAAACAAAAATAGACAAATGAGATTTAATTATAACTAAAAAGCATCTGCAAAGAAAAAGAAATAATCAAGTGAATAGACAACCTGCAGAATGGAAGAAAATATTTACAAATTATGCAACTGACAAGAGACTAATATCCAGAATTTATAAGAAACTTAAACAACTGTGAAACTCAACAAGGAAAAAAAAAAAGGTAAAAAGTGGGCAAAGGACATGAAAGGAGGTTTTTCAAAAGACATGCAAATGACCAACTAGCATATAAAAACACGCTCGACATCACTAATCATCACAAAAATGCAAATTAAAACCACAATGAGATATATCATCTTATATCAGCCAGAAAAGTTATTAATAAAAAGTCAAAAAATAACAGATGCTGGCGAGGATGCCGAGAAAAGGAAATGCTTATACACTGTTGGTGGGAATGTAAATCAATGCAACTTCTACAGAAAACAGTATGGCTATTTCTCAAATCTCCAGTAGAACTACCATTTGACCCAGCAACCCCAATACTGGGTTATCAACCCCAAAGGAAAAGGAATCATTATATCAAAAAGATACCTGCACTTGTAAGATTATCGCAGCACTATTTACAACAGCAAAGATATGGAATCAACCTAAGTATCTATCAACAGATGACTGGATAAAGAAAATGTGGTGTATATATATACACAGTGGAATACTATTCAGCTATAAAAAATAATTAAATCACATCTTTTGCAGCAACATGGATGGAACTGGAGGCCATTATCTTATGTGAAACAACTCAGCAAGTCAAATACTGCATGTTCTCAATCCTAAATGGTAGCTAAATAATGTGTAGACATAGACATAGAAGGTGGAATGATAGACACTGGAGACTTAGAAGAGTGGGAAGGTGGGAAAGCAGTGGATGATAAGAAATTACTTAATAGGTACATACTTAATAGGTACAATGTAAATTATTAGGGTAATAGATACACTAAAAGCCCAGACTTCACCAGTATGCAATATATACCTATAACAAAATCGCACTTGTACCCCTTAAATTTATGCAAATAAAAAATACATATACTCTCAATGTGCTCAAAGACATCAAGTAATTTGTGTTTTTGTTGTTGTTTTCTTTTTGGTTATCTCTTTTTGGGAGCTTTCTGGTCATTACTAGACTTCCACTCCAATTATCATCCTGAGACTTCCTTTCACTATCATCCTACCAATTCCCTTCCCCTCTCTCGTTAACTTTTTTCCTCTTCCAAGATTTACTCCCTCTTTTGGTGGAACACATTCTCCAGCAGCTTTCTATTCATAAGAAACAGGAAAGATATTGAAGAAAACTATTACGCTCCATTCTGGTATTTCATTCTATGAAGGGGGATATCCATTATTGTAACATTTCTGACCTGTTTCTACTCCCCTCATTCATTCCTTACCCAAGGAGAGGAGGTAACTTATCTTATCAGTGAGTTTGGAAAAATAATCTGGGCAAAACTTGGCCTCTTTCTGTATCCTTCCTCTTTAGATCCTGCTGTCCACAGAGAAGAAAATCCCATGCTGTTCCTTCACATCCTAACATTTACAGGTGTAAGCCTCACATAGGACCTGCAGTTCTTCAGCTCTGCCTGTGCCTGAAGGGTAGTCTGCCTAATTCTGGCATTGAGTAGTAGTAAACTACTTGAAAGTATTAATGTAAACCTCATTCTCTAAATTGAACCTTATCAATAATAAAAGTATATTCTAGTCTCCATATGCTTCCTTTGTCTCACCCAATTTGTCTGGAATTCAGGAAAGCAAAGAGAATACTATTTATTGGACCCCCTTAAACTCCAACAGGAGGTAAATTTTATAAGACTTTGCATATTTGAAAGTTTATAAGACTCTGCATATTTGAAATGTCACAATTTGTTTAGTTAGGTATAAGACTCTAGGTTAGAAATCATTCGCTCGAAATCTTACAAGTTCCTTTTCAATGATTTCTAGTTTCTAAGAGTACTACCGAGAAAATTATGCCATTCTTATTCTCCACCTTTTTTACTGAACTGTTTTTTTCTCTATGGAAACTTTTAGGATATTCTCTTTGCCTCAGCATTTTGAAATTTCCAAGTAATATGCCCTGCTGTAGATATTTCTTCATTTTGCTGCATATTCAGTTACCTCTTTTAATCAGTAATTCACATCTTTCACTTCTGGAAATTTTTTCTTATAGTTTATCTTCTATAATTTCCTCCTTTCCATCTTCTCTATTCCCTCTCAATAGCTCCTATTAATTGGACTTTGGGCCTCCTAAATTGCTCCTCTAATTTTCTTTTCTCTTTATTTTTCCATCTCTCTCTTTGTTCTCCTTCCTAAGTGATTTCCTCAACTTTTTCTTCCAACCTTTCTATCACATTTTTACTTCTAAAAACTGTCTCACTCTCTGATTATCCCTTTTTACAGCACTAATCTTGTGCTGTAAATAATCTCCTATTTTTAAGAACACAGTTTTTCTGAAGTTCTTTCCTGCTTCCTGTGTTTTTCATTCCCTTGCATTATTTACTTTCTTTCTCCAGCAAGCATATCAACATATCAATACCAGGAGTCACAGAAGGAAGAGAGAGAGAAAAAGGGTGTAGAAAAAATATTTGAATAAATAATGGCCAGAAACTTTCCAAATCTGATGAAAGGCACAAATACAGACATCGAAGCAGCTCAACAAACTCCAAGCAGAATAAACTCAAAGAAATCCACACTAAGACACAATATAGTCAAACTGTCAAAACCAAAGAGAACTTTGAAAGAAGCAAGAGAGTTTAACTCATCAAGCTCAAAGGTTAACAGCTGATTTCCCATAAGAAACCATGGAGGACACAAGGCAAAGGGATGACATATTTAGGTCCTGAAAGGGGAAGGAGGAAAAAAACTGTTAATTAAGAATTCTCTGGCCAGCAAAACTACCCTTCAAAAATGAAGGAGAAACTACATTTCTAGAAAACAAAAGCTGAGAAAGTTCATTACCAGTAGACCCATCCTACAAGAAATGCTAAAAGGAATTCTTAAGCCTGAAATGAAAGGATATTAGACATTAACTCAAATCCGTAACAAGTAGTAAAGAACTCTAGCAAAAACAACCTACACAGATAAATATAAAAGCCAGTATTATTGTACTTTTGGTTTATAACTCTTGAATTTTTTCCTTTTACATGATTTAAAAGACAAATGCATAAAAAATCATTATAAACCTATATCAATGTGCACACAATATATAAAGATGTAATCTGTGACAATCAGAATATGAAGAAGGAAAGGCAGAGATGTGCAGGAGCAAAGTATTTGTATACTACTGAAACTTAGTTGGCATTACTAAAATTAGGTTGTTATAAATTTAACATGTTACTTACATTGCTATCCCTTCAAGGCATCCATTAATAAAACACACAGATACATGGAGAAGGAAATCAAAATGGTATTCTATAAAAAAAATCAACTAAATACGTAAAATACAGTATTAGAGGAACTGAGGAACAAAAGCATGTAAGACATATAGAAAAGAAATTGCTAAATGGCAGAAGTAAACCCTTATCAGTAATTACTTTAAATGTAAAGGAATTATAATTACTTTAAATGTAAATAAATTAAACTCTCCAATGAAAGGCAGAGATTGGCAAATTGGATTAAAAAACATACAATCTATGTATCATCTATCTACAAGATGCACGTTAGATTCAAAGAGGTTGGAAGTAAAAAGGATTGAAAAAGATATTCCATGCAAACAGTAACCAACAGAGAACTAGGGTGACTGTATTATTGTCAGACAAAATACACTTTTTTTAATGCAGTTAGGTTTATGATCACAAATATTAGGTCATTAAATATGAAATGTCCGATTCAGAATCACAAGTTTAATTTATTATATCTTAAACAAGAAGCAGTACAATTAATCTAAATACGTGCCTAAACTATCAACATAGTTTTGCCATTTTAATGGTAGCTTGTTTAGGCCAGTAGTGAAGAAAGAGTGTAGCGATGAAATCAAAAAAGGCGTTTTCCACAGCTTATTGACAATTTAATGTTTTGCCTTGCAAGAAGTGGTCCAAAGCCTGGAAGAAGTGGTAGTCAGTTGGTGCAAGGTCTAGAGGATATGATGGAGGATAGAGAGCTTCCAAGTCCAGCCTCTGTAGTTTGAGCAGCATCGTTTGTGCAACACGTGGTCAAGTGCTGTCTTGCAAGAGGATTGGCCTGTCTCTATTGACCAATCCCAGCTGCTTAATTGCAAGCATCCTCATCATTTCATCCAATTGGTTGCAGTAGACATCTGCTGTAATCGACTGACCAGGTTTCATGAAGCTATAGTGGATAACATTAATACCAGCACTGGACCACTAAACAGATACCATTAGCTTTTTTTTTTTGATGAATATTCGGTTTTGGAATGTGTTTCCATACTTCATCTTTATCCAACCATTGTGCCAAACACTTGAAACTGTCAAAAAGAATCCATTTTTCATCACGCATCACAATACAGTGTAGAAATGGTTTGCCTTTATACTGTGACGGCAAAGAAAGGCAAGCTTCAAGACCATTTCTCTTCTGACGCTTGTTTAATTCATGTGGAACCCATCTATCTAGCTTCTACCTTGCTGATTTGTTTCAAATGGTCCAAAATATTGTGGGAATAGTAACCTCAAACCTTGCTGCTAATTCATGTATAGTTTGAGATGGGTTTGCTTCCACTACAGGTTTCAGCTCACATTATCTACCTTGGTCTCAGGTTACCCACATGGGTCATTTTCAAGATTAAAATCACCAGAACAGAACTTCTCAAATCATCGACGTACTGTGCATTCATTAGCCACATCCTTCCCAAACACTTTGTTGATATTTTGAGCTGTCCGCGCAACATTGGTTCCACAACAGAACTCATATTTGAAAATAACACAAATTTTTCACAAAAATTGCTCTAAAAAAAAACTTTGAAAGATAATCACAAGCCAAACCATGCATTTGAAAGAATGAGAATGTACCTTCACAATAAAACAAGAAGTGTCAAAGTGAAATGCCAGAGATAACTGTAGAACCTAGTACTTAAGAAAATCGGACATTTCATACTTAATAAGCTAATACAACTTAAGTCGAAACAGGTTACAAGAAATAAAGAAGGGCATTATACACTGATAAGAGGTTCAATCCAGCCCAGGCCTGGTAGCTCACACCTGGAATCTCAGCACTTTGGGAGGCTGAGGCAGAAGGATCGCTTGAGGCCAGGAGTTTGAGACCAGCCCAGGCAACATAGCAAGACCTTATCTCTACAAAAAATTTAAAAATTAGCCAGGCATGGTGGCATGTACCTGTAGCCCCAGCTACTTGGAAGGCTGAGGCAGGAGGATCCCTTGAGCCCAGGAGTTTGAGGCTGTAGTAAGCTAAGATCATGCCACTGCACTGCAGCCTGCAAAACCAAAGGAGAACCTGTCTCAAAAAACACACACACAAACAAAAAAAACACAGGCCGGGCACGGTGGCTCACGCCTGTAATCCTAGCACTCTGGGAGGCCAAGGCAGGAGGATTGCTTGAGCTCAGGAGTTTGACACCAGCCTGAGCAAGAGCAAGACCCCATCTCTACTATAAACAGAAAGAAATTAGCCAAACAACTAAAAATAGAAAAAAAAATTAGCCGGGCATGGGACGGTGGCGCGTGCCTGTAGTCCCAGCTACCCGGGAGGCTGAGGCAGGAGGATCACTTGAGCCCAGGAGTTTGAAGTTGCTGTAAGCTAGGCTGATGCCACGGCACTCTAGCCCAGGCAAGAGTGAGACTCGGTCTCAAAAAAAAAAAAAAAAAGCAAAAAAAGTTTAATCTAGCAAAGACATAACAGTTATAAACATATACATACTTAACAATGGAGCCCCAAAATATAGGAAGCAAAAATTAAAAGAATTAAAAAGAGAAATAGTTCTAATAGTTCTTACAATCATACTTGGAGACTTCAATACCCCACTTCCAATAATGAATAGAGCTATCAGACATAAGATCAAAAAGGAAATAGAGGACTTGAACAATACTATAAACCAAGTAGACATAACAGATACATACAAAAGTCTCTGCCCAACATTAGCAGGATACACATTCTATCCACCATCGGCATTTAACATGAAAGACAAATATTAATAAATGCTCTTGCTTTGGCCACTGAAAAGAAAAGGTGGGGGGACATGAATGACCGAGGAATCCTATCTTATCTTTTTTTACTCATGTTAACTTCCCTGAACTAACCATTTATGCTAAAAATGTTGACACAGAAGGAAAGGAAAAGATAGTACAATTCGTACTTCCTTTTTCTTTCAGCCCTGCCTTACTCATCAGCAAGTCAAAGATAGTGTTAGTAAAACGTGCAAGTATCAAGAAGTAACATAAAAAGTTGAGTAAGTTTTGTGAAGCATTTACACCATTTTGGTAAAAATGAAATATACACACAAGTACAAGCTACAAAATACCAACAATTCCACATAAGAGGTAAATGCTCTTACATTTGTATTTAAAATTGGCATCGCACAATATAAAGATGAACAGTACAATTCATGCTAAATAATTTAAAATATTTCATTGTTCTTTAGAAAGACATTTAAAAGTAAACAAAAACCACCATGAGTTGAAAGAAAGATTGCTGAAGAAAGGTAAAATCTTTATATTTTAGTATCTTTAACAGCACTTTCCTCTTTTTTTTCTTTTTTCCTTTCGTGACAGGTTCTCACTCTGTCGCCCAGACTACTAGAGTACAGTGGTGTCATCACAGCTCAGTGCAACCTCAAGTGCCTGGGCTCAAGAGATCCTCCTGCCTCAGTCTCCCAAGCAGCTGGGACTACAGGCACGCATCACCATGCCCAGTTAATTTTTCTATTTCTTGTACAGATGGGGTCTGGCTCTTGCTCAGACTTGTCTCGAACTCCTGGCTTCAAGTGATCCTCCTGCCTCAGTCTTTCAGAGTGCTAGGACTACAGGCATGAACCACCATGCCTGGCCATTCCTGCTTCTTAAACAAGGGGCCCTGAATTTTCATTTTGCATTGAGCCCTGCAAACTATGTAGCTGAGGTTGCATTTTTTCAAGAAAACAAACATAAATCTAGAATGAACTTTAACAAACATTATTTGTCAACATTCATATATAAGGTGCTGGGTTGAAAGCTGAGGATACAAAGACAAATAAGGGATTCATATCTAAAAGGGGAGGTAGTCATACACACAAATAATGACATTATGTGACACAGCTATGGAAACCCAGAGGAAAGAGCTTAAGAAAAGCCTTCACATCATGGAGATACCAGTTGAGCTGAAAAAGAATTTCTCAGTTAGGAGAGGGAATAAGAAGGAATAGTCCTAAAAGATAAGACTATGTACCAAACGAAATGTGTTTATCAAACTTTGAGAAATTTTTTAGGACCACAGAATAGCATGCACAATGATGAATTGGGAACTTAAGCTTGTACATATATTTACATAGCTAGTTGAGTTTATACTTTAGCTAAGAGAAGCCATAAATTTATAAGCAGAAGAGTGGCACAGTTTCTGTTTTAGAATAACTTCTGTAGAACAAGACAGAGTAGAAAGGGAAAGGAGATGAGTCAGTAAAGTAAATAATAGTGATTAGCAATAATACTAAAAAAGTATTAAACGGTTATTCGGGGCCTTATCAAGCGATTTTGGTACGATGAGGAGGCCTGTATTAAACAGTTAAAGGGGTCTCTTTCTTGAAGGACCTCTCAGATTCTGCAATATGCTAATAAACACTGTAAATCTCTGAGAGAAAAAATTTGCAACATTTCCCAAACTTAATTAAGTAAGCCTCTTTTGCCAGCACCACTTATCAGTATCTCAAAGAACTGTAAGGAACCCAAGTTTTTTAACACTGTCCTATGAAACAGAAGGCTACCAATAAGTGAGAAAAGCAGAGGGCAGCAGAGGGCTTAAGACAGGGAAGTAAAATAATAGCAAATGTGAGGAATAGGAAAGGAAACTGACTAGAACACTGCCACGCTATGTTAAGGACCTAACTAAATACATAAAATCCCAATTCACTAGTGTATACAATGTGCAGATATTAAAATTTGCACTGCATCTGAGATTTACAGAATGAATATTTCAATAAGGTAAGGAACACAACAGTAATGGTGCTGGTCGTGGGAAAGGATAAAGCCACAAGGAGGCTATACACAGAGATTAGGGACAGGTTAGAAAACTAAAGAAACATAAAAGATGCAAATATAGATAATTTAGAGTTTGGTCAGAAGTGGAACCATTTTGAATCATATGAGTAGTTATGTCAGGAAAGTACAGAATATCACTGGAACACAGAAATTAAGGAATATAAAGTTAAAGTGTTAGGTGACCTTCAATATTATGCTTTCAATTGCCCAATATGATGTTAAGAACTACATCAAAGTATAAGTGAATGTAAGCGAGTGACCTAGAGGTTCCTAGATGGAAATGACAAAGTCGGATAACAAACATAGCCAGTGGGGCACCAGTCTCAGAAAGGAAGAAATTTTAGAGGAGAATAGAAGACAATATGCAGAAAAATATGGATATCTGATTTCCTGGTTTTGAGAAAACAGGTAAATGGGAAATAAGCTACATTCCCTACAGGATTTAGAATAATGATTCTCAATCTTTTTTCTGTTCCAACACATCTGATATACAGAACATGCTTCCACCATGAATGAGGTGGAACACTAGAATGGGGGAGCAGGGGAGATGAGGATATCTGTGAGCAGCTTTAAGGCCTTCCAAAGTGATTATGAAATGCCTCCTCAAGGAAGTATAATCCTCATATATTGAAAATTGCTGGTTTAAAAGTGGTGCTATCAGAGAATGCTTAAACATGAGTTTCAAACACAAAATAAAAATTTTGTAACTGTATAATAACCAAGTATCTACCAAATGTTAAGGCGGAGTTCAAGACACTACCATATAACAATGCCACAAGTGCCAACAAAAAGTCCTGGAGACCTTACAGATGATTTTCGGTTTAAAAAAAAAAAGACAAACACTTATGAGAACACAGCTGCAGGTACCACATGTCTAGCATGCCCATTCCTTTATCCTTACACATCTGTGAAGTTAATACAATCTTGTAGTGTTTCTACTTTATACATTAATGAGGCACCCTGAGGTTATGACTTGCCTAAGATGACACAAATGGGACGGGTATATGACAAGAAACAAGAGTCCCAATTTTTGGTCCAATGCTTAGGCGATAGGATTTGTGTCTTAGCCTAAACTAGCAGTTCTCAAATTTTTTGGTCTCAGTATGCCTTGATACTCAAAATATCGAGGATTCAAAGAACTTTTGTCTTTGTGGGTTATATTGATATTTCCATCATTAGACATTAAAACTGAGAAATTTTTCAAACACGAGAATACACTATTGGCTGGTCCGAAGGTAGTGAGTTATCTCACTTGATTGTTCACAGTCAGTTACAGATTGAACTCCTTGTTCTACTACTTAACCCCCCTCCTCACTACTTTACTTGACTAGTCTTAAAAAAAAAAAAAAAAAAAGAATACACTATTAACTCATTCTATGAGGCCAGAATTACCCTAATACCAAAACGAAAGACATCATAAGAAAACTATACATAAACATCCCTTATGAATATAGATGTAAAGATCCTCAACAAAATACTAGCAAAGCACATTCAGTAACATATAAAAAGATTATAAACCAGAATCAAGTGGGATCTATCCCAAGAATGTAAGGTGGTTGGTTCAATATACATAAATCAATCAATGTAATACACTGCATTAATAAAGGACAAAAAAATAAAAATATAAAAATTAGCCAGGTGTGGTGGTATGTGCCTGCAGTCCCACCTACTGAGGAGGCTGAGGCAGGAAGATCGCTTGAGTTCAGGAGTTCGAGGTTGCCGTGAGATAGGCCGATGCAACGGCACTCTACTCAGGGAAACAGAGTGAGACTGTCTCAAAAATAAACAAATAAATAAAAAATTTAAAAAAATCAGTTGTCCTTCTATACACTAGCAATGAATAATCCAAAATGAAATTTAGACAATTCCATTTACAATAGCATCAAAAAGAATAAAATACTTGGGAATAAATTTAACAAAAGAAGTATAAGACTAGTACACTGAAAACTATAAAACATTGCTGAAAGAAATTAGACATAAATAAACACATCCTGTGTTCATAGACTGAAAGACATAATATGGTTAAGATGACAATGCTTGCCAAATTGATCACCAGATTTAACATAATCCCTTGCAAAATTCTAGCTGCCTTTTCTTGCAGAAATTGACAGGCTAATCCTAAAATTCATGTCAAATTGCAAAGGATCCCAAATAGCCAAAACAATCTTGAAAAAGAACAAAGTTGGAGGATTCACACTTCCCAATTTCAAAACTAACTACAAATCTACAGTAATCAAGACTAGGTAGTACTAGTGTAATGACAGACATACAGATCAATGGAATAGAATTGAGAACCTAGAAATAAACCCATACATAAATGGTCAATTAATTTCAACAAGAATGCCAAAACTATTCAACAAGAATAGTCTTGTCAATAAATAGTGCTGGGAAAACTGAACAGCCGCATGTAAAATTACAAAGTTAGACCTCTACCTCAAACCACATACAAAAATAATTCGAAATGGATCAAAGACCTAAGTGTAAAACTATTAATATTAGGAAAAAAAACACAGGAGTAAATCTTCATAATCTTAGATTAGGCAATGATTTCTTAGGTATGATATCTAAAGCAGACAACACCAAAGAAAAGATAGATAAATTGTACTTTATCAAAATTTAAAACTTTTGTGCTTCAACGAACTCAAGAAAATGAAAAAAACAGTATGGTAGCTTCTTAAAAAATTAAAGATACAATGACCCAACAATTCCACTTCTGGGTATATACACCCCAAGAACTGAAAGTAGAGACTTGAACAGATATCTGAACACCAATGTTCACGGAAGGATCATTCACAATAGCCAAAAGGTGAAAACAACCCAAATGTCTATCAATAGATGAGTGGATAAACAAAATATGGTATGTACGTACGATGGAATATTATTCAGCCTTTAAAAAGTAGAAAATTCTGACATGTGCTACAACATGAACCTTGAAGACATTATGCTAAATGAAATAAGCCAGTCGAAAAACAACAAATATAGTATGATTCTACCCATATGATGTACCTAAAGTAGTAAATTCATAGAGCAAGAAAGTAGAATGGTGGTTGCCAGAGGCTGGTCAGAAAAGGGACTTATTGTTTAACGGGCACAGAGTTTCAGTTTGGGAAAATGAAAATGTTCTAGAGATGTATGGTGGTGATAGGTGTACAATAATGTGAATATACTTAATGTCATTGAATGTACACTTAAAAATAAATAAAATGTTATGAACATTGATGCAAAAATCCTCAACAGAATACTAGCAAACCAAATTCAGCAGCATATTCAAAGGATTATACACCATGATCAAGTGGGATTTATTCCTGGAATGCAAGTATGGTTCCACATGTGAAAACAGATCAACATATTACATTAAATATACAGAACAAGAAGAAAGCCACATGATCATCTCAATGCAGAAAAAGCATCTGAAAAATTCAAAACCCTTCAATGATAAAAAACACTCAACAAACTAGGAATAGAAGGAAACTACCTCAACATAACGAAAGCTATGTAAGAAAAACCTACAGCAGACACCATACTCAATGGTCAAAGACTGAAAGCTTTTCCTCTAAAATAAGGCAAGGAAGCCTGCTTTCACCATTCTATTGAACACAGCACTGGAAGTTCTAGCCAGAGAAATTACACAAGAGAAAGAAATAAAAGGCATCTAAACTGGAAAAAAAAGAAGTAAAATTACCCCTGTTTTCATATGATATGATTTTATAAATAGAAAACCCCAAAGATTCCATGCAAAAAAAACTATTAGAACTAATAAGTAAATTCAGCAAAGTATCAGGATACAAAGTCAGCACACAAAAATCAGCTACATTTCTATATACAATGAACAATCTAAAGGGAAATTAAGAAAACATTTCCACTTATAACAGTATGAAAAAGAATAAAATACTAAGGAATTACATACCAAGGAAGTGAGAGACTTGTGTAACAAAAACTACAAAACACTGCTGAAAGAAATTAGAGCCAGGTACAGTGATGAGCACTTGTAGTTCTAGCTACTTGGAAAGCTGAGGCAGGAGGATCGCTTGAGCCCAGGAGTTCAAGGTTACAGTGAGCTATGATCATTCCACTGCACTCCAGCTTGGGCAACATAGCAAGACCCTGCCTCTTTAAAAAAAAAAAAAAGATACACAAATGAATAGGTACATGAGAGATGCTCAACATCTCATTAGTCATTAGGAAAATCAAACCCACGATGAAGTACCATTTCACCCACTACAATGGCTACAATTAAAAAGATGGACAATAATAAGTGATGGTGAGGATATGGATGGAGAAACTAGAACCTTCATACATTGCTAGTGGGAATATAAAATGGCACAGCATCTCTGAAAAACAATTTGGCAGAAACATAAATATATCAAAACATCCAGCAATTCCACTCCTGGGTATAAACCCAAAATAAATAAAAACATACATCCACACAAAAACTTTCACATGATGTTCACAGCAGCACTACTCATAACAGCCAAAAAGTGGAAACAACCCAAATGTCCATCGAATGAAGAATGGATAAACAAAATGTGGTATTTCTATAGAATGTAATACTAGTCAGCCATAGAAAGAATGAAAAGCTGATCCATGCTACAGTATGGCCAAACCTTGAAAACATTAAGTTTAGTGAAAGAAGCCAGGCAAAAAAAGCTACATACCCACATACTGTGTAATTAATTCCATTTATATGAAATGTCCAGAATCTCCAGAGGCAAATTTCTACAGATAGAAAGTGGCTTAGTGGTTGCCAAAGGCTTAGAGGAGGGGGGAATTAGGAGTGACTGCTAAGGGGTACAGGATTTCTTTGGGGGATAATAAAAATATACTGGAATTAAACAGTGATGGTCATACCACTTTATGAATATACTAAAACCACTGAATCATATATTTTAAAACAGTGAATTTTACGGTGGTGTAAAATTTTTTTTTTTTTAAACAGAGTCTCACTCTATTACAACTACTAGGGTCAAGCAATTCTCCTGCCTCAGCCTCCTGAGTAGCTGGGACTACAGATGCACATCATCTTGCCTGCCTAATTTTTCTATTTTATGTAGAGACTCACTCAGGCTGGTCTCGAACTCCTAACCTCAAGTGATCCTCCCACCTCGGCCTCCCAAAGTGCTAGGATTATAGGATTGAGTCACCACACCTGGCCAATGGTATTGTAAATTATATCTCACAGAAAAAGGAAAAACAAAAGAGTACACTATTACACATTCCATTAGTCATCAAAGCAATAATGATTTCACATGTCACATAGACACCACTCTGGATGAGAAGAGAAAAGAGGAATAGTATCTTAACACTAGTATGAAAACAGTTTGACTCCAAGACACCCCCCACACGCACACAAAAGGTCCCCAAACATAGTTTGAATACCACTGGCCTAAACTAATGTTCAGCACATGATTGGTGCTTAATGAATATGTAATGACTGATCAATTTTAATAATTAAATTATTTAAACTACAGTGGCAAACATAATGACAAAATATAATCAGGTTTAGATATTCTGTGTAATTCATACTTTACATACTTACAACATATTTTCTGACAACCTAAGTGACTATACAGAATTTAACACCCTCTGCATACTAAATTTTGACACCCTAAGCTTGAGGTGCAACACAGTGTAGTGGTGAAGAGCTCTGACTCTAGACTCAGACACCCTAAGTTCAAATCCTGGCTCTGCAGCAAACTAGCTGGGAAATCCTGTCCAAGGTATTCAACTCTTCTACAAGTATTTTCCTCACCTGTAAATGAAGATAGTATAAAAAGGGTTATTGTGAGGACTGAGTTAATACTTCTAAGATCCTAAGAAAGAAATTAACACATAGTAACTATACAGTAAGTTATTTATTACCATTGTAAATCAAATACCCATTTAAAACGATCAGACTGTTGTGTGAATAACACACCTATTTCTTTTGAAAGTACAGGATGCCTTGTATAAAGACTGAGATATTGAACATCTTTATTGGTGAACGCATGAATGTGTCTCCTCCTCTGCAGCCCACACTCTTCAATGCCCTAACCTATTATTGCTTTCTAGTGCTAAACTAGAAAACAGTCAACTAATCCAAGCCAAGGAGTGAAAAAACTTCCTGGGTAGCCATAACAGGGTGATTTCTCCCAGAGGTAATTTTCTCAAAAGAATTTTCTAAAACTTTAAAAATTCTTAGGTGGTAAAATGTGGATCACAGGATCCTCAAAAAAACAGTCTGGAATCCATACAGAGGAGAGTGGTATGGAAAAGAAGCTTGACTATCCACTGAAAACTGGGTTAGAATCTGTTGGTAAGGAAGCCAAGGAGGAAGCAAGACTAGACTAGGAGTCAGAAAACAGTTCTAATCACAGCTCAACCACTATCTCACTTGGTGATCTCACAAGATAAAAATCCAAACGACTTAATTTATCATACATGGCCCTTCACAATTTGACTGCTACTTCCAATCATTTCTCTCACCATTCTATCCATATCCCCAACTCCTGCCACACTGAATTTCTCGCTCTTCCCCACACACCAAGGTCCATCACAATTTATCATCTTTGTATGTTACTCCCTAGGTCTGAAATGGCCTCCAGTCCATCCTCTTCTTCACCTAGCAAACTCCTATTTATCCCTCAAGAGCTAGCTTCTTCCCTCTGAACTCCTATCACGATCTAGTGTGTTGTAATTTATTGTATTATATGTAGACTGAGTTCCTTGAAAGCAGAGTTTGTCTTCTGTATTTCTGTCTCTCTAAAACCTAGCAGTGTCTAGTATAACGTACAATGCGAACGTTTGATGAAGTGAATGGTTAAATGAATGAATGAACAACTTTATGCAGTTTCCCCTTCTACAAACCAAGAAAATAGTTAACACATCTGAAAAGCAACATGGCATATACATTAGGAAAAGAGATCTGCTTTGAAATCCCTCTAACTTTATGATCTTCAGCAAATTACTTAGCCTCTGTGAGTCAGATACCTCATCTATAAACAGGTTTCATAGGGTTGTTACATTGAACAACAGACAAAAATGCATAAACATGTCCAGCACAGTGCCTGGAACAAAACAGGTACTGTAACAAATGTTAGTTCCCTTTTCTCTCCCCCTTCAACTCTCAGAATAATTTTAGACATCCAATGAGATAATTTAATACGAAAATAATTTGAAAACCACAAGACAACCACACAAATTAAATCTCTCACTTAGGAGGAAAAAAATCTGAACTGTTAATCTTGCATTTACATACCTTTTCTTCTTTTCAGGTTTGTAAGAAACACTTGGGAACATTACGTTGGTTTTTAAACACTTCCCCAAATTATGCAATTATCTAGGATTCTAGAATTAAAACAATTCAATTAGTACCATGTAAACTACCCTAATTCCTCTAAGATTAATAAGAAAAAATCCACATATCCTCCTTTGAACTATGATGTTCTTTTCCCTTACCTGTTTTAGGTCTCTCTAGAATTGTTCTTTTTAAAAACATATTTCTATCTGCAACAATGACTTTGATTGAATTTTGTAACATTATTTTATCAATCAAGCATCTGCAATATATTTTAAAAAGGAACACATCTCACTGAATTCTGTTATATCAAAATGATCTGATCTTTTTTTTCAGGATAAACAGAATTTACTGGCATTAGCATTTACAGTAAGTCTTGTTTATTTTCTGTCTCCGAAACCAGAAACTTTCAGCAGTGAATAAACTCAAACACGTTTCTTTACCTACGATCCTGATTTGACATTATATAAAGAACAACATAATTAACGGTACTTATTATGTATGTCAAGGTTAACTTTAAGGTCAAAAAAAGTTTTCTAATTACTTACTCTTACTAAAATGACCCTGCTCTGGGAACTAATAAAAATTCTCTTTAAACAACTTTTTGTTAATCAGAGATATTTATAATTACAATTATGGATTTTGGTTCTAAAAGGCCTAAAATTAAAATGTAGACACAGTACTGTTCTAGCTAAATTAACTAAAAATAAACGTAATTTTAGATGTGGTTTAGAATTTATAAAACTGAACTAAACTTATGTGAATGATATCTTGTTAATTTATCTGAATTTACTAACAACTTAGCCTAGGATAATGAAAAGACCTTACATTTCCTTTCTGTATTTAGATGTTTGCTAGACTTAAAACATTAAATGTCAATAACTTTCACTTCCACTTCTGGATTATTTCAAGGAAGTTTCATTTTTTCATTTTCCACACTACCCAAAAGAAATTTGCAAACAGCAGTAAAATTCATCTACAAAAGTTCTTTTTTTAAAAGTAACTTTCTTTCATTTACACTAAATGTAAGTATTTTTAAGGCATAAAATGATTCAAAATTCTTACCTTCCCCAAAGTATGTGGTTTCTAAGCAGCATTATTTAAAAATGTGTTTATAAAAGCAACATAGCACACCAGACACTAATGAGTTCATTGATAATCTTAAGCACAGCTTTCTAAATGAATCAATATTTCATAATTTCACAAGTTGTGACTAATCAGTACTAGGATGCAGTGTAGTGCAGCAAATTCTAAGGACACATACACGGATTCTGAGCCTAAAGAAAATTTCAACGTACACACACAAAGACAACTTTTCTTTTTAAACTATCCCACAATTCAACACCCTGGTATGGTATTCTCTATAAATTATTATATCCGGTTGGGATCATCCAATTTTATTAGCTGATAGTTCTCATTACTTTAGAAACTGAAATAGGGTATGATATGCTCTGTTTCACCAAGTGTTAGAAACATTTCGCTGCTACAAGACTTGGGGGGAAAAAAATCTTCGAAAATAAAAGGTAATCTGATCCACTCAAGCTAATTACTAAATGTATGCCAGCAATACACAATTTGAATTGCATTTCTGGACACTAAGAAGATCACAAAAGGGACCATCAAATGTGTAAGGAACTACTTTCGTATCAAAAAATATACCAAAATGAAGAAACATGATATACTGAAAGCAAGATATCACGCAAGCTACAAAATTCATTTGATTTAAGATTTGGTAATTTACTGAAAAGAAAATGTTTAATCAACGTTGTTAAAACAACAGTAATTCATCCCGTTCAAGTACGACTAGAAATCCCGCCGACATGCTTCTTTCAGGTCTAAAAATCTCATTCTTTTGCAATCCAGATATCAACAGGATCTGAAACCTCTCCCGGAGGCGTGCAACACACTCAGGGAGTGCTGTGTGTTTACAAATAGGAATCTCACAGTTACCCACGTCAAAAGCGCGCATTACCACCTTTCGACTGGGGGGCGGGGGGTGGGCAGAGAAGGCGGGCAAGCAAGAAACGAAATCCACACAGACACCTCTGTCTTTTCTCTACAGAGAAACATTATTACATGTGAGCCCAGAGAAAACATTTATTACGTATTATATGCGCGTGCATATTTATACGTTATATATATATATATATATATATACACACACACACACATCTGTATCTAAGCAAGGGTGAAAGAAAAGACACACATGACAGGGAATCGTACTGAACCCAACAGAATGCTCAAACTAATCCCGTTAACTCAAAATCCGCCTCACGGGTCTACAACAGGTTTCGGTCCGGGGCCGGGAGCCCCAGGCACTATGTGGAGTTCGTCCCCAAAGCGCCCCAATGCCCTCCTCAGGCCGCCCAGGCCGCCGTCCCTACCTCCCTCATCTCAGTCTTCCCCTGGGACCCCCGAAGTCCGTTCCAGCACAGAAAGAAGTGTCAGGCCCCAAGGGGGTGGCTGAGACGCGCTCAGGCCGGGCCCCCGACACCTGCGAGGCTCGGCACCTGAGGAGAGCGAACTGGGGGCCGCCCGGCCTTCCCGAGCACACCCCCTCCGCACCGGGCGCTGCGCCGCAGCCGGAACCTCCGTACCTGCGAGGCCCGCGAGCTACAGGCGCGCGCGACGCCTCCTCATCTCAGTGGCTCCCGCTCCCCCTCCGCCTCCCGCTGCCGCTGCCGCCGCCGCCGCCGTCACCGCCGCCGCTGGAGGCCGGGACACGACGAGCTCAGGGCTCCACCGCCATGTCCGCCGCGCCGCGAACTGCATTGTGGGGGGGAAGGGATGGGGAGGGGGAGGAGGGGGGAGGGAGAGAAAGAGGAGGACCCGCTGAGGGGAGGGGGCCGAGGAAGAGTGGGAGCCGTGGGAGAGGGGGAGGGGAGGGAAGGACGGAACCCTGAATGGGGTCCCGGACTGGAGGGTAGGAGACAAACGGGGAGGAGACCCAGGAATGGAGACGCAGAGGAAAGGGTTCTGGGGGCCCCCGGGTACCAGTTAAACCGGGGCGGGAGGAGGGGGCTTATGGTGGTCGCGAAGAAACAATGGGGAGAGGGCCGAGGTGGGAGGACGACGCACTCACACCCACGCTGAGGGAAGGGGAGCGCGCGCGAGGACACTCGTTAGACTGCGAGGAGGGGGCGGGGCCCAAGCAGAGGGGGAGGGTCGAAGTCACCCGCGGCTCGTGGGGAGGGGCGAGGCCCCTGAGAAGAGGTCGTGAGGTCCTGCAGCCCGAGTGGGTGCCGCCGGGGAGGAGTGCGGGGTCGCCGGCATGGCTGCGCGGCTCACGTCAGCCTCTTGGGCTCTGCCGACGACCCCAGGCAGAAAGAAGGGCTCGAAAGCTGTCTCGGCGCCTCGCTCTCAAAGCTAGTCCCCTAGGGAGGAAGCCTGGCCTTGGATGTGCACCCTCTGGCCTGGCACACGCATCGGGCCCAGCCTGAGCCTCAGCGGCCCCTCGGCGCCCACTGCGGGATGCTGAGCATACCCCCCTACCCCTCCCATTCACCGTTGCCACCAGCCCACCACAGCTGGACCTTTTTTCCTTTTAAAAGGCAGCCAATTCAGGAGTTAAGGAGTTCAAAAGAGAAATCTCTGGAGCATCCCCTCCACAAAAGAGATTTTGTAAATCATTTCTTTAGTTTCTGGCGGCTATAAAATCAACTACCATCAAAGGGCCCCCTCCACCCCTTGCTCTTAACTTGTTGCCTTCCTCTACGTAATTATCTTATTTAAAGTCACAATCAGAGAGGACTTACGGTTTTGTTAAGTTTTTTAAAAGACCCCAGCCTCAGAGATTATTCAGCCAACTTCAGACCTCAAAGCTGGACAAATCACACAACTGTAGTCCTTGAGTTTGACACATGCTGGGCAGGAAAAAGATATGACAAAGAGTGGACATGGGGGTGAAAGGAAGATGGTAAATCTTAAATACTCACAAGATACTGCCTTATATCATTTTCTTATAACA
This sequence comes from Indri indri, assembly GCA_004363605.1. Lineage (NCBI taxonomy): Eukaryota > Metazoa > Chordata > Mammalia > Primates > Indriidae > Indri > Indri indri. The sequence goes on from RJWJ010003419.1 coordinate 29,105, forward strand.
TGACTCGGGGTGGAACTGTTTTTGTTTGTTTGTTTGTGACAAGGTTTTGCTTTGTTGCCTGGGCTAGAGTGCAGTGGGATGATCACAGCTCACTATAACCTCAAACTTCCCAGCTCAAGTGATTCTCCCGCCTCAGGATCTGGAGTAGCAGAGAGTACAAAATGCAGGTCACTATGCCTGCTAATTTTTCTATTTTTCTGTAGAGACCCAGGGTCTAGCTATGTTCCTCAGGCTGACGTTCAACTCCTAGCCTCAAGTGATTCTCCCACCTCTGCCTCCCAAAGTGCTGGGATTACAGGAGTGAGAGCCACTGTACCCGCCAAGGCTGAAACTATTAAGAGGTTACAGAGGGATGCTCCTCTGTGTAGTCATCTATTTCCCACTGCACCCCAGAATTGAATGCCTCTTATTTATCTGAGTATGTCCATCTGAATCACAGGAGGTAATAAGCTTAGTGAGAAGGGACCAAGCATTGCCCAGTAAGTGGTTAGGCATTGAGCTAGGGACTTCACATACTACCCCATTTAATCTTCACAATAATCCTGTGAGGTAGTACTATTGCTCCCTTTTACACATGAGCAAACTAGGGCTCTGAGAGCGCATTTTACCGCTATCTGTCTGCTGCTACAAGGCCCAGGTATAGTGGATAGAGTACTGGATTTCAAGTCAAAAGAGCCCTGTCTGGTTTTGACATGTATCAAGTGGATGACTTTGGGCAAATGTACCCTCTGAGTTTCCTCATCTGAAAGGTTTGTTTTTTTGTTTGTTTTTTTTTTTTTTTGAGACAGTGTCTCACTCTGTTCCCCGGGCTAGAGTGCCATGGCGTCAGCCTAGCTCACAGCAACCTCAAACTCCTGGGCTCAAGCGATCCTTCTGCCTCAGCCTCCCGAGTAGCTAGGACTACAGGCATGCACCACCATGCCCGGCTAATTTTTTCTATATATTTTTTTTTAGTTGTCCGATTAATTTCTTTCTAATTTTAGTAGAGACGGGGTCTTGCTCTTGCTCAAGCTGGTCTCGAACTCCTGAGCTCAAACAATCCGCCCGCCTCGGCCTCCCAGAGTGCTAGGATTACAGGCGTGAGCCACCACGTCCGGCCCATCTGAAAGTTTTTTAACTGCATCTCTACTTCACGGGGATGCTATAATGAGCACAGCAGGATACAAGAGTGAAAGCCTAAAGCCTATAGAGACATTAAGATGATACCAACATGCTCTTCACTTGAGAGTAATATCAGTGTCCTTGGAGCAACTTCAATTGAATAAACATTTCCTAATTACTTAAGAGCCAAGGCTTTGAGTTGGGTGCCTAGGAAAAAAGACAAACCACACATTCGTATCTCCAAAAAGTTCACTGTTAAGCAAGGGAGGTGGTTCTATTAAACTAGAATAAAAGCAACAGGTCATATGAACAGGGCTGGGAAAATACAGAGGAAAGCGTGATGAATTCCACTTGGATGAAGCTTCAATGGAAGAGGTAGAAGCTGGACCTTGAAGATGTGCCTGCTATGTGCCAGACGCATGTTTGTGATTCAGAGGATAGCATTTACTCTGGAGTGTGCAGAAGATAATGAGTCTGAAAAAGAAAGCTGGGGACGGACTGAGAATCCCAATGCCTTTCTGACCTTATCCCTTCCAGATAATTCTCTTCTACCACCTTTCCTATTCCTCAAGACCCAGCTCAACTCCTGCCTCCTTTATTAAATCTTTCTGATTACCACCCCTCAGCCCTGTACTCCACCAAAATGATCCCTCCATTCTCTGAATTCCTACTTAAATACTTTTGTAAGTCTGACCCCAATAGATTATAAACTTGAACACAAATATGAATATTTGTGTTTGCTATAATAACTACATACTTGTTGAGTTGGAAATTTTGGCAACTATAATCTTGTTTATCATCACAATTAAGTACACATAAAGCCTGTATTGTTCTGAGATGAAGAATGAGGAAATTTATGGCATATAAGGCTTAATTGGTGCCCAGGGTCAGATAGTAAATCACAGGCAGGACTAGAATACCAGCTTGTGTTCTTTCCATTGAATCCCAAACAGATTACTGAGAAATAAAATGGTAAATGTCCGACTACTCTGTAAAAATACTCTGAGGACTTATAACTGATACTTTGAAGGGAGATCTCATGATTGTAGTTAAGTCTCTAAATTTAGCCTTCCAGTCTGGAAGTTCTGGAAACTCAGTTTCATCCAAACTCAGGTGACAATTACTTGCAGAAAAAATCTTATTTCATGGTCTCTAATGAGAAATATAGTTGTTCAGTGGATCAATATCCATATTCTGTTGTCTTCCTAGGTGATAGAAAAACCTAGTTAAAAAAACTAATAATATTGTATGAAAAGGCAACTTGGTAAGTAAGTTAAATCAGAACAAGAAAGGTACCTAAGAGATAAGTCGGCTCAAACCAAGTAGATCTGCTGGTTGATCATAAGGGGCCATGTATGACATTTGAAAAAAACAGGCTTTATATTGTAGTTACTGGGCAATTACTGAACATTTATAAGCAAAGGAGAGATATGATTAGATCTGCTAATGTATTTCTCTAAGCCCCATTTTTTCCCATATACTTGATTTTTTCAAGGAGAGAGACTATAGGCCCTGGCTGATGATCTCCAGTCAAAAAGAGTGCATCACACTTATTGGCCAGGACCCATAATGATGTGGTCCTACCCACATCTTCTTCACCTTTGTATTCCTAGCACCCAGCATAATCCTGACACATATAAAAGCACCCAGAAATTGCCTGTTGACATTCTAAGTCGTCCATAAAGCAGAAGATATGTTCAAAGTTTAAAATTTTGTGCTTCTTACAAAGACCATGACAATACCAAAGCTCCTAAGGTGTGTGCTCATCTCAAAGATAGTGTAAAGGATCTATTTCTCTTTGTCTTTTTGCATTCTTAAAATTAAATAAGATAACATGTAAAAATACCTGTTTTGTAGTAAATGTTCCACAAAAATGACTTCCCTTTCTTCTTAAAATCGTTTCTCCTCATCTGCCTCAGTTTGGATTTCATGTGCCCTTAGACTCACACTAGCACATGTGTATGCTTGCTACCCATTGATTCCATTTAATCTGTCCTGATGATTCCATGTGTGGAATTTTAAACTACAGCCACATCCTTTAGCTTACTTCCTCGAAACATTAGAAACAGTCTTTTTTTGAAGGTGGCATTTAAGTGAAGAAGAACCTAGAGTTAGAAAACACATTAGAGTTTATAGAGTTAGATATATCAAGAATATATATACATGGCAGGAGATCAGGCTATAAAGGTAGTCTAGGACCACATCATAAGGGACACATATGCCATTTTAAAAAGTGGGACTTTCTCCTGAAGTTTATGGGCAATCATAGAATATTTGTAAGCAAGAGACAGAAATGATCACACTTGCCTTCTACAGCAAAGCAGGTGGTCATCCAAATTTTGTTTGAACATTTCCTTCCAAATCTACCTATTCTAGATGATTGAAGTTCTTCCTTCGCTGAGCTGAAATCTTCCTTCTGTAATGTCTATTTTTTGGTAATTCTGGCCTCAGGAGTAACACCTGTCTTCTTTTTCTTCATATATAAAAACAAGGGTGTGAACCAGATGAACTAGGGCAAGAAAGGGGTCCAAAAATCTGTAATTCTGACATGAACTCTCCTTGTCAGCTATCTTACTTCCCTCTAAACCAAATTTTCTCTTTTTTTTCTCTAAAATAAAATGAGATCCAGCTCCATTCTAACAATCTCCCTATGACCAATTCTAATGTGTTAGGACAATCTGCACTCTGAATCGATCATCTTTGTGTCCTATAAAACGTCATGCTCTCTGTCCAGAAATAAACCCTCACATATATGGTCAAATGATTTTCAACAAGGATGCCAGAACCATTCAATAGGGAAGAGACAGTCTTTTTAATAAATGGTTCTGAGAAAACTGGATACCCATATGCAAAACAATGAAATTGGGCCCTGACCTTAGACAATATACAAAAATTAACTCAAAATGGATTTATGACCTAAATGTAAGACCTAAAACTACAAAACTCTTAAAATAAGACATAGGATTAAGAGGTTCACAACGTTGAATTTGGCAATTATTTCTTGGCTATGACACCAAAGACACAGGCAACAAAAGAAAAGATAGTCAAATTGGACTGTATGAAAATGTAAAGCTTTCATCAAAAGACACTATCAGGGCTAGGCTTAGTGGTGTACACCTGTAGTCCCAGCTACTCAGGAGGCTGAGGTGGGAGGATAGCTTGAGCCTAGGAGTTTGAGTCCAGCCTGGGCAGCATAGTGAGATCATGTTTCCTAAAAAAAAGAAAGAAAAAGATACTATCAACAGTAAAAAGGCAACCCACAGAATAGGAGAAAATATTTGCAAATTACGTATCTGATAAGGGATTAATAACCAGAATATATAGAGGACTCCTAAAACTTAATAACAACAACAAAAACCCAATTCAAGAATCTTTTTTTTTTTTTTTTGAGGCAGAGTCTGGCTCTGTTGCCCAGGCTAGAGTGCCATAGCATCAGCCTAGCTCACAGCAACCTCAAACTCCTGGGCTTGAGCAATCCTACTGCCTCAGCCTCCGGGGTAGCTGGAACTACAGGCATGTGCCACCATGCCCGGCTAATTTTTTCTATATATATTTTTAGTTGTCCAGCTAATTTCTTTCTATTTTTTTAGTAGAGACAGGATCTTGCTCTTGCTGAGGCTGGTCTCGAACTCCTGAGCGCAAACGATCTGCCCACCTCGCCCTCCCAGAGTGCTAGGATTACAGGCATAAGCCACCGTGCCCGGCCAAAAAAACCCAATTCAAAAATGGGCAAAGGACTTGAATAGAAATATCTCCAAAGAAGATATACAAATGGCCAATAGGCACATGAAAAGATACTGAACATCATTAATCACTGGGGAAATGCAAATCAAAACTACAATGAGATACTACCTCACACCCATTAGGATGGCTACTATGAAAAAAAAATGGAAAATAGCAAAAGCTGATGCAAATGTGAGAAATTGGAACACTTGTACACTGTTGGTGGGAATGTAAAATGATACAGCCACCATGGAAAGCAGTTTAGTGTTTCCTCAAAAATTAAACATAAAATTACCATATGATCCAGCAATTTCACTTCTGGGTATATACCCAAATAATTGAAAGTAGGGTTTCAAAGAGATACGTGTATACCCATGTTCATAGAAGCATTATTCACAATAGCTAAAATGTAGAAACAATCCCGGAGTCCACTGGTGTATGAGTAGATAAGCAAAATGTGGTATATCCATACAATGGAATGTTATTCAGACTTTAAAAGGAGGGAAATTTTGTAATATGCTACAACATGGACAGTTATGCAAAGTGAAATGAGCCAATCATAAAAAGACAAATACTATATGATTCCACTTATTTGAGGTAGAGTAGTCAAAATCATAGAGACTGAAAGTAGGATAGTTGTTGCCAAAAGTGGGGGACTGAGGAGTTATCATTTAATGGGTATAGAGTTTCAGGGTTTTTTGGTTTGGGGGTTTTGGGTTGTTATTTGAGACAGTCTCACTCTGTCGCTCAGGCTGGAGTGCAGTGGTGTCATCGTAGCTCACTGCAAACTCAAACTCCTAGGTTCAAGTGATTCTCCTGCTTCAGCCTCCCAAGTAGCTGGGACTGCAGGCATGCACCACTATACCTGGCTAATTTTTCTATTTTTTGTAGAGATGGGGTCTCGCTCTTTCTCAGGCTGCTTTCAAACTCCTGGCCTCAAGCGATCCTCCTGCCTCAACCTCCTAGAGTGCTAGGATTACAGGCACCATGCCTGGCCTAGCTTAACCATTTTAAAGTGTACAGTTCAATGGTATTAAGTGCATTCATATTGTTGTGCAACTGTCACCACCATCCATCTCTAGCACCTTTTCATCTTATAAAACTGAAACTCGGCCAGGCAAGGTGGCTCATGCCTGTAATCCTAGCACTCTGGGAAATTGAGACAGGAGGATAGCTTGAGGCCAGGAGTTTGAGACCAGCCTGAGCAACACAGCGAGACCCGATCTCTACAAAAAATTAGCCAGGCATGTGGTACATGCCTGTAGTCCCAGCTACTTTGGAGGCTGAAGCAGGAGGATCCCTTGAGCCCAGGAGTTTGAGGTTACAGTGATCTATAATCATGTCACTGTACTCCAGCCTGGGCGACAGAGCGAGACCCTGTCTCTAAAACTAAAAAATAATAATAATAAAAAAGTTAAGATAATAGTTTTATGTTATATTTATTTGTGTGTGTGTGCGCGCGTGAGAGAAAGAGAGAGAGAGATGTATTTTTACCGCAATTTAAAAATTAGAGAAAAATGTCATGCAGTCTGATGAGTTCTGGAGCTACAAGGATCTCTCCCTTCAAGGAGTCCTCAGAAATGTAAACAGATGATATTACAACATCATAATCACCATAACAAGGATATGTACAAAGTATTAAGAGGACACAAATAAGGAATAATTTAATTTTGCCTGGGAGAGAATAAGTTTGTTAGGGAAGGAATGATCAACAAAAGATTGGGTAATAAAAGACATTTGAATCTTGAAGAGTAAGTGGACTTAGCCAGGTAGAAGAGAAGAAGAGCATGCAAGATACAAAAGAGAAAAGGATCAGGGCATGTTTCAGGAACCTGCAAGTAGCTGGTGTACTGAAGGGCAAGGTATAGGAGATGGTACCAGAGTGATGAGCAAGGCAAGATCGTGAGGCCTATATTACCATACTAAGCACTATAGCTTAACTTCAAAGGTAGTCCTTAAAGTGTTTTATCCAGGAGAAAGATATGGTCATATTTGGTTATTTAAAAAGATTAATCTGCAGTGTGTGGAAGAGAATAAAGGAGCCAAAATTGAAAGCAGGGAAACAGTAAGGGATTGTTGCAGAAAATCAGGTGAGAAATTATAAAAGCTTGGCTGGGCGCAGTGGCTCATGCTGTAATCCTAGAACTCTGGGAGGTCAAGTCAGGAGGATCGCTTGAGGTCAGGAGTTCGAGACCAGCCTGAACAAGAGCGAGACCTGTTTCTACTAAAAATAGAAAAAAATTAGCAAAGTGTGGTGGTGCGTGCCTGTAGTCCCAACTGTTAGGGAGGCTGAGGCAGGAGGATCACTTGAGCCCAGGAGTTTGAGGTTGCAGTGATCTATGATCGCACCACTGCACTCTATCTGGGGCAACAGAGCAAGACTCTGTCTCAAAAACAAAAAAAAAGAAAAAAGAAATTATAAAAGCTTGAAATAAGCAGAAGCAGTAGGAATTGGAGAAAGGGGTATATTAAAGAGATATTACATTGATAGTCAATAATACTTAAATGACATTAAATTAAATGTGTTGTGGGTGATAGAGATGAGGGCTGTCATGTAAAAGAGATCATTCTTGTTCAGGGAGATTTCACTAGTGCTAGTTCTCAACAACCTGTGGTGGCTGCTGGTGTGCCATTTAGAAAAAGAACCTAAAGCCTAACCTAGGCACAAGAAAGAATAGCGATTTAGTAATGTTTGCCAGGAATGCAGAATGGGAGAGCATTGGCACATGAAAGATATTCAACATTCCTGTTCTCATGTAGATGAAATATAAAAATGCACTGTGTTTTAAAGAACACGTAACAGTGTTTTTCCATTTTTTGAAATTCAGGAACAGGATAAACTAATCTTTGTTGATAGAAGTCATAATAGTGATCATCTCTGTGTGGAAGTGTTGCTATGGACCGGGAAAGGGTATGGGAGAGCCTTCTAGAGGCTGAAAATTTACAACCTCTGGATCTAAGTAGTGGTGACACATGTGTGTTCACACGTGACCATCCATTGAGTTCTACACTTAAGATTTGCATACCTTACTATACGAATGTTTTATGTCAATAAAAAGTTAATATGTGTTTAAGGAATGGCAAGTAGTCTGGTGTAACGTAGGGTGAGGAAGAAAAACAGCAGATTACTGGAAGATTACTGGAGAGGTCGAATGAAAATAGATTGGGAAGGGTCTCGGGAGCCATATTAAAGAGTTTGGACTTGATCCCGCAGGCATTGGGGAGCATCCAGAGCTTTGAAGCAGGAGAAATATACATTCTTTTCTGTTTTGGAAAGTAAACGCTGGGGGCAGTACAGAGTGTGATTTGGAGGGAGAAAAATGGAGAACAGGTTCTCTGACTTCAGATAGGATCTCAGACCCTGTATCTTCTTGGCTAGAGGGATATCAATTTTATATTCATCCTTGGACATCATGAAAGGGAGGAGAATTCAATAGTTACCTATGAAAGTACTTGGCGAATGACTTCAATTTAAAGTTTAAATATTTTTTATTATACATTTAATATAACTACATTGCAAAATTTTGAATCTATAGAAAAATGACATAAACTACCCACAATCCCACCACAGTACCATTCGGTATACTGGATTTCCTACCGGTCTTTCTTTTTTTTTTTTAACAGTTAGCTCTTCGATATGAGACAGCTGGCCTGTTCCAATAGGAGAGTGCCATGGGCTAGCTCAGATCTGGAGAACCATAACCAAAAGTAGTCGCCAAGCATATTTTGGCAGGAGCAAGGCAGAATCTAAATGAAAACCAGGTCAGAAATATGTGTCAAAAATGAAGAAGCAAAGGGCAAGGGTGCAAAGGATGGAGAGGTTCAAGAGTACTATGGTCTGAATGTTGGTGTCCCTGCAAAATTCATATTTTGGAACCTAATACCTAGTGTGATAGTATTAAGAGGTAGGGCCTTTTGGGAAGTGAGTAAGTCATGAGGGCTTCTTCCTCATGAATGGTATTGGTACCCTTACGGAAAAGATCGAAGGTGCTGCCTTGCCTGTTTAGCCAGGTGAGGATGCGGCAAGAAGGTGCCAGCTTTGAAGCAGAAAGTAAGCCATTCCCAGACACCAAATCTGCTGGCACCTTGATCCTGGACTCTGTAGCCTCCAGAACTGTAAGCAAATAAGTTTCTATCGTTTATAAATTACTCAGTCTAAGTTATTTTCTTATAGCAGCCAAACAGACTAAGACGTAGAACTAGCCACTGCAGAAGCAGCAATATGTGTAGGGAAATTCCTTTTACGGGATGCCTACTGCATGTTGTAAGGCTGAGTGTGGTTGCTTAACGGGACTAAAGTAGATGGTTGTAATCGTAATTATTTTGGCCTCTTTACATTTAACCTTACATCAAAAGCATTTTCATGTTGTTATATAGCCTTATAACTATCTATTTTTTCAGAGGTTAAATTTTATTTTATTCCTTTTGACAAATATTTTGGGTTTTTTTCTTTAGCCTTTTTATTTTACAACTTCTAAACCTTTCGTAAAATTATTTTTAAGTAAATGACTTTTATTTTTGTAAACATTTAGTTTCCTGATTTTTTCAATTTTTGAAATCAAACATTTTCTCTGATTATAAATGTATTAAATGCCTTTTACAGAAAATCTGGAAAATATAAGAAAACATAAAGAAAAAAATAATAATAGTCCATAATCCCACTATTTTAAGATCACCAATCTAAACAACTTTTTGGTATATTTCCTGCCAGTCTTTTTTTTTTTTAATACCTTTAACATAGTTGAGATCATATTTTAACATAGTTGAGATCATACTTTGTTTATAACTTTTTACTTAATGTTTTATCATAAATATTTCTCCACATCATTAAGAATTCTTTGTAAATACACTTTTAGCATCTGCAAAATATTACATTAAGAGAAGGTGCCAGAATTTGCTTACCAGTCCCTTACTGTTGGGCATTTAAGTTACTTCTAATTTTTTGCTATTATAAATAATGCTTTTGCATAAATGCATAAAGCACTATAAGGTTATTTCCTCAGAGAAATTCTCAGATGTGGCATTTCTATATCAAGTAGTGTGAAAATTTAAAAAGTTCCTGATATGTACTGCCAAATTGCTTTTTAAAAGGTCTGTACTAAATTCCACTTACACTATTATGTGGGAGAGAAAACCAACTAAACATTCTCAAGCTTAAAAAATGATAAGCTTCTCAGAATCTCTGGGCAAAGGCTATAGCATCTACAAATGCATTTTCCTTTGAAAAATGAATACTAGCTGGTAGCATAAAATCCCAGCTTTTGGAAAGTGGGAGATTGACACACTTCCTTTGATGTTCCCAAGAACCTGAGAAACACACCTTTTAGTCAGCTAAGTACCCCTGTCTTGCAAGCCAACAGTATTTTAAAGAGAGATTTCCTTAAGGTTATGCAACATCAACAAAACGTCTTGCTTGGTCTCCAAAGTTCCCCATGGAATATGATCTAAGACCACTTACAGCTTTGGAGGGAAACTGTCTAACCCAGGATCCCTGAAGGGATCACCAGTTCTAGCATATGATGCTCTGAATTTTTCCCGTTTGGAGAGTCTTTGGTCCATTTCCAGAGATCGCAGCCTTAGATCTCTCTCAACATTCCTCTGGGGCCCTCCAGACATCCACAATCTCAAGAGAAACTGCAAGCTTCTCTGGCCCATGCATGATTGCTTGCTCGGCTCCTCCCACTCCATCCTCATGCTCTCTTCTGTTCTTCATCTCCTTAGCCTCTCTTCTCTTCCTCCTCTCCCACAACTGTCTCTCTCCTCCTCCTAAGTGTGCCCTCCTGAGTCTTCTAAATTTCTTTCTAAGCTTCCTTTTTAATAATATTCTCCCTTTCTCTCTCTCAATTCCTTTCTCTCTTTTTCTCTCTCTATTCTCTCAGTCTTTGCATAACTTTCTTCTTTGAACCCCTGCCCCCTTCCTTCTGATTTTCTCAAACTTTCAGTCTCTTCCTCTTCTCCAAAGGGAACAGAGCTGACCTTCTCTCTTTTTTGTCCCCAAATCTTCTCCCCCTTTGGACTTTTCTATTCTCTTCAAATGGCACACACACCAACCTCAATTTTGCAGGAGTTTCTTCCTGCCTCTCACACACCAAAGATAGGTTCTTTATACCATGTTACCAAGGAATACTCTCAGTAGAGTGCTGTTATCCTAGACCCAAACATGACTTCCTCTGGTATTTATCCTTATCATACATTCCAAGAAAGGATCACTTTTATTATACCCATATTTTCCTCTCTATCCAAATCAGGATATATGAGAGCCCAAGTTTAAGCATACTCACAATAAGATAGGATATTTGAAATCTGGGCTGTCCTAGAAAATCCGGGACATAATGTTGCTATAAATTCCACCCATCCAGAATCCAGCTCTCAAGCAGTTTCATAAGCAAGAACTCTGGACATCCTCAGAGTTGTCAGGAAGTTCGTGTTCTGTATATTACACTCAGACCAAAAAAGATTTCCCCCTCATTTTGCCCACTCTGGCCATCAGAATTTTGACTGCACAATCAGGTAGGGTCTAGCCATCCAGATTGCTATGTATAAATCATACACAGAAGGATTCTTTACTGGAGACTTTATGAAGCTCACAAAAATCTTTCACTAAGAAAGACTGAACCCAAGTCTGAAATGAAAGTATACAGTGTACTACCCATAGACTTATGCATAAATCTGTATAAAGATCTTCAAAGGTGGCTTAGTAGGTTGTTTTAAACTTTCAGTTCCTCCTCCCTAAAAAAAGCTATTAACCAATGTGAGTTTCTCTGATCTGATTTGCACTTTCCTTCCTGCGCTTTCCAGATTCTGCTAATTCTCTTCTATGCAGGCTGTTTATCTAAATCACCATTGTTGCATTTGCTCAAAGTTCACTTTAAGTACAGTCTTGATCATATTTCTGGGGAACTTTATTTTCCTAATAAGTCTGCAAAACTCCCCCTTCTTATTCCTTATTGCCCCCGAAATGGTGTTTCTCCTTGTGATTTTAATATGGCTCTGCCTAGCTCTAGATAACCCTAACTCTTTTTGTCATGTTTCTGTGTTGCATTTTCTGCCCACCTTTGTCCTTCCCCACAGTGAAGGGAGTATTTGAAACATTTTTTCTTTCTGGAGAAGAGCAACTTGCTGGTTGGAGGATCCAAGTTTAAAATGGACCTCCAGAGAAACATGGATGGCCTAAGACATCCTGTGTAATCCAATAAATATCCACCCCACCCCCACCCCACCTTTGCTAACTACAGCAGCTGGAAGAGTCAGGGAGGGGAAGGAGTGATTTTTAAGTATTTTATGCTCAGTCAGTCTTGTGCAAACTGCACATGCTATAGAGTTCATGCACTTTTCTCCCAGAAGTGACTTTTAACTCTTACTCTACATGTAGTTCCAACAAACTTGGATATTTAGTTTCCACGCCTATAGCAGATCAAAACTAACAACTAGTGGGTGGGGGTAGGGGACAGAGTGGTTAAGAGCATAGATTCTGGAGTCAAACTGCACATTTGAATCCTGGTGCTGCTGTTTCCTAGCTGTATGACTTTGAATGAGATAGTTAACCTTTTTGCCTCGGTTTCTTCATCTATAAAATGGGAATAATAATAGTAGCTATTTTGCACAGTTGTAATAAGGATTAAATGAGCTAATATATATATAAAGTGCCTACAATTGTGCTATATGAGTATTAAGTGGAGTAGGCACATTGGTAACAGTAGTGGTGAGCCTACAATTGTGCTATACGAGTATTAAGTGGAGTAGGCACATTGGTAACAGTAGTGGTAAGATATAGCAAAGAAAAAAAACAAACCAAAAAAGTCACGAAAGCAGAACAATCTAGGATCCATCTATGTAAGGCTGAGGTTCTCAAACTTTCTCAGTTCGAAGGCACATTTAGTGTCTCAGCAACTTTTTCATGGTGCCCCCCCATGCCACAAAACCAAACAAACAAAAATTCCATTTATTAAGTAGCTAAGTCCAAACAACTGAATCAGTATTTATATCCTAATAATTTATTAGCCATTTGAAATAATAATATATATAATCTTTTATTCTTAAATATTCACAACTACTTATTAATGGAGTACACATTATGCCTGTTGAGCAATTCATTTCTCAGACTTTGGAATCAGATTGTATATTGCTACACTCATTTCTTGTTCCACATTGATTTTCACTTGGTACTTGCAACCTCTGAAAACCCAGCTTCACAAAGATGTAACATCATCCTGAGGCGTATAGCCAGATCTAATGTTGAAACCTTGAACCCAAGCTTGTGTGGCATCAGAGAGATATTGAATATTGTTATATTTCTCTTCAATTTTAAAATATCCTCTAGCACCCTGTGAGTTAGCTATAGCATCCTAGGGCTCCTCAAAACACAGTTTAGGAACCATGGGTGTAAGAGAGCAATCCCCTAACAAATCTTCAGGTTATTAACACAGATCAGAGAACAATAAATAATGGTCATGATAATTACCTTCAGAAATCTTTAAAAGTTTCATTTATGGTCAATTTCTTCTACATAAGAAGACTGAGAAATATCAAGTGCCTATTTAACAAGATTGCCATTCAACATTATTAATTTTTTTTTTTTTTTTTTTTTTGAGATAGGCTCTTGCTCTGTCACCAAGGCTGGAGTACAGTGGCGCGATCACAGCTCACTGCAACCTCCCACTCCCAGGCTCAAACGATCCTCCTGGCTCAGCCTCCTGAGTAGCTAGGACTACAGAAATGCACCACGATGCCTGGCTAATTTTTTTATTTTTGTAGAGACAGTGTTGCCCAGGCTGGTCTTGAACTCCTGGCCTCAAGTGATCTTCCTGCCTCAGCCTCCCAAAGTGCTGGGATTACAGGTGTAAGCCACCATATCTGGCCTTAAAATTTAAAATAAAAATATTAATCTTTTAGCTGTATTAAAAACATACAGGATCATTCTCAGTCTCGCCCCATCCTTTCCTCAAGTAGAGAGCAAAGAACACAAACCTCGGAGTCATATAGATTTGGATTCAAATTTAGACCCACTGCTTCCTATAATCTTGAGCAAGTTTCTCAATGTTTCTGATCATCTTCTTATCGCTAAGATTTGCATGACAATTCTCACCTCCTAAATTCTTATGGAAAGTAAAAGAAATAACTCATAAAAAGTGCCTAGCACAGATCCTGGAACATGATGGGTGCTCAAGAGCTCCTTGCCATTTCCTAAACATGCCTTAGGCTTGCATCTTACTAAGCCTTTGCAACATGGTGCTTCCTGAGCCTGATAAACCCTACTGCTTTTCTCTGCTGACAGACTATTCATTTTGCACCACCCGACTTAAATGCATTCTTCCCTCTGAAGCCTCCCTTGGCTTCTCTGGAGAGAATGAGTCACTCCCTCTTGTTTGATTCTGCAGCGTGTACCACTATCACCTCCCTTGATCACATTGTATTGTAATTGCTTATTTATGAAGCTTCTCCTTCCCCAGATTTTATGGTCCTCCTCCATGGCTAAAGCCATATCTTATTTTCACAGCATCTAGTACAGTACTTGGCCCTCAATAAATATTTTGATGAATGGAGGAACAATAATAGCAAACACTTACGCAGTGCTTAGTTCTAGGCACTGTTCCAAGTGCTTTACAGATATTATTAACTTGTTTAATCTTCACAACAATCCTGTGAATTATTATCATTTCTATCTAACAGATGAGGAAAATGACACGCAGAGAAGTTTTGTAATTTGTCTAAGTTCACTCAGCTACTAATTGTCAAAGCTAGCATTCAAACCTAAGCAGTCGGTATTAGAGTCCAGCCTTTTAACCAACACACGGCAATGCCTCCCAGTGAACAAGGGAACAAACAATCACAAACAAATTTGGCTTTCCCAAAGGTCTCACTTCCTCAGGTTTTGGAATGGCTCATTCATTCACTTAACAAACATTTACATAGGGCTTCATATGTGTATATCATCACACTATGCACTTATCTCTAATTGCTCCCCACATCCCACCCAATCTCCACTGCCTGCCCCCAAACTCAACTGGTCTGTGAATTTCAGTTTCTTGAATGCTTTGTGCTCTCTCTCAGCTCTGGACCCATGACTGCCACATTACCTGGCTAATTTGTGCTTTTCCTTCAGTTCTCAGCTTAAATTATTATACTTCCTTCTGAAAGACTTCCATTATCCTCCCAAAGAAAGTTAGGCGTGCCTGCTCTGGGGTTCCCATGGCACTTCACTTGCTCATCCTAGCATTTGTCATGCTTACTCTTCTTACCCATTTACTCATCTGCCTTCTGCACTATACTATAAGTTCTGTGAACGCAAGGACTGAGTCCACCCAGGTTATCATTGAATTCGCAGAACCTAGCCTGATGCCTGGCATATATTAATAGTAGGTGCTTGATAAATATTTGTGGAATGACTTATTGAAACATAAGCAAAACTAAATCACTATGATTAAGAAGTCTAGTGGGAAAAAAGTCTAACGGGGATACAGGAAAATAAACATTTATGGTATATTGTGATAAATGCTATAATAGGGATATGCCAGGGTCCTTCGGGGCCACAGAAGGGAAGATTTCCAACTCCTTCTGGGGTTAAGTGGGAGGGGGACAATTTGCAGAGTCTTAAAGGATGAGTGAGAGTTGAAAAGGAAAAGAAAAGCAAGATGCAGTATAGTGGTAAAAAGCAAGAACTATAATAGAAATTGCTTTGTAGCCTAAACAGCTAAATCATTTTTCTATGTCTAAAAATAACATTAATCTAAACTTAGTCTTACAATTGACTGATCTAGTAAGAATTCAGAAGTAATATGAAATAAGTTAAAAGTCAATATGATGAAATAATTGTATCTCTTAAGTATCCCCCCTGTGAATTCCCATGAAAACCTCTTCTTATCTCTATGATGGTATTTATCATGCTGCACTGCCATTGTCAAAGTGTCTCTATCCCACCTGATTGTGAGCTATTTAAGGCTTTGAATTAAAGAGTTTTAAGGTCTGATTGAATTCTATGTGTCCCTCATACCCAGAACAAAGCCAGGCCCAGAGAGAAGACCTGCGAATACTCCAGCATGACCATAAAGTCCTAAATGGACGGACCTCCAGCAATCTCTCAGCTTTGTTTCATGTCCCATACACTGTGCTTCAGCCACTATTAAACACATTTCTGTTCCCTGGACAAAATTTGGCAGGAGGCTGGGTGTGGAAGAGACAAAGAAAGGACAGTCCCTACCCTCAAGGAGCTCCCAGTCTATTGAGAAAACAAAGGGTATTTACCCTTTCATAGAGGAAGTTCAGAGGAGTCATTATCCTTAAGTCTTCCTTCTCACTCGCCACACATCCAATCACTCTCCAAGTCTTGCTGCTCTATTTCTTCTTTGCTTGTGTATCTTTCCCTTTCTTTCTATCACTGCCCTGGTTTAGACCTCATACTCTCCCTTCCGGACTACTGCAGGAGCGTCCCAGTTTATCTCCTCGTTTCTATTCTCAACCCTCATTCAATCCATTCTCTATAGTAGCCAGGGTGATCTCAAAATACAAATCGGACCACTTACCTCCTCTCCTGAAATCCTCTTAACAGTGCAAGCATTCAAGATCCTTCACATCTGCCAGCAAACTCACCTTTCTAGCCTTAGCTCAAAGGTGGGAGTGAGGGGAGGGTGGCTCAAGTTTTGGCAGTCGTTCAGTGAGAAATCTCTGCAAGGGAATAGGGTAAGGCTTTATCACAAATGTTCATTTTGGCATTGAACTATATATTCCATTTTTTAAATGAAATATTTCAGACATACAAAAAATTATAGAAAACTATATAATGAATAATGTATCCCCACCACCCACCTTAAGAAATAAAACATTACTAATAAAATGGGAGCTCCTCTGTACTCCTCCCCAATTGCCTAATCCTTTCTTCCCCAGCATCCAGACATATCTATTATCCTGAATTTGGTGTTTTTCCCTCCTATGTTTGTTTGTAGACTTCCAATACATATTTGTAGCCCTGAACAATATGCATTTTTAACTCTTTAATTTAAAATGATTTTAAATTTTTAGAAGAGTTGCAAAAACATATATCTATATACCCTTTACCCAATTTTGTTTTTTTTAAATACAGGGTCTCACTCTGTCACCCAGGCTGAAGTGCAGTGGCACAATCATAGCTCACTGCAGCCTCAAACTCCCGAGCTCAAGCCATCCTCCTGCCTCAGCCTCCCAAGTAGCTGGGACTACAAGTGCACGCTAATTTTTCTATTTTTTGTAGAGATGGGTCTCACTCTTGCTCAGGCTGTTCTTGAACTCCTAAACTCAAGCAATCCTCTTGCCTGGGCCTCCCAGAGTGCTAGGATTACAGGTGTGAGCCACCATGCCCAGCCTCTGGCTTCTGTATCTTTTTGACATGTTTCCATCCTGCACAAGATGCTCCAGGATCATCTTATATTTTCCTTGCCTCATCCCTGGAATCAATCACTTCTCCAGGGAGCCCTGATTCTTTCTATTGAAGACTGATATTTGGAAACCAAGATATGGGCACTAGATGTGATCATTGCTACTGGGATACTGCTGCTTCTAGGCCCTCAAGAGACAGAGCTAGGAAATAGTTGTATATGTACTAAGCCACTTATACATACACATCTATATTTATTTCTTTATCTATTTGTGCATATATATTTTTAAAACATGGGTCGATACTGAGACTTAGCATGTTTATATACATGGTTTCATACTATAAATATTTTTCTGCAACCTGATATTTTTTGTTTGACATTTTATTTCTAAATTTAACCATATTGATATATATAATTCTAATTGTTCATTTTAACAATTATTTTAATAGTAGTCTTTTGTATGATTCATCCTCTGTATTATTTCTAAGAGCCATAGAGCTGCCAATTGTAAAGATTATTGTTAGTCACTCACAGTTATTTGTAGGTAGTAGGCAGTTGGAAAAAGGAAAGTTGGTTGCCCAGCTCTCACTCTAGGGACATTGTAACTGTCATATTCATAGGGTGACCCTCTCTTTTGAGGAACACAGTAAGAGAGTTTTGTTGAATGGCCAACCACCCTATTCCTCTGGTCTTGATTCTTTGTGAATGATACTTGCATGTTGTATAACTGCATCAAAACAGAGTTAATGAAAGAGGAGGGTATCTGTCCACTTTTATTCTTCTTCCCTACCCCCACTTGAAGTGTCCAGAGACTCCCACTGAAAAGATAGATGACCCACTGGCACCAGTTGATTGTGGCAAGGCAGTGTTAAGATCATGGGCTTACCCTGGATCTGGATCTATGTTTCTAGTTTCATTATCATACTACACTGCTGAGGGAAAAGTATAGATTGGGAATTAGAAAGTCTGAATTCCAGTCCTTGCTGTACCACTAACTCACCGTGTGACACTGAACAAGTTAAACCCCTTGTCTGAGCATCCAGTTGCCAATGTGTACAATGACAACATTGGTTTAGAAGGGCTCAATGATACATTTCTACTCCAAACTTCTGTGGAACATCAGATTTTAGTCAACTGGGCCCCCAATCATAGAAACATACCAACGTGTCATTGTCATAGAGTCAATTCTGGGATGGAAAAGAACCTTGAATTGAAGGTAATTATTATAGTCCAGCCTCCCTCAAGAACTTGAAGTCCTGCTACAGCTGCCATAAGCAGTTCTTCAAACACAGTTTTTACACATCTCTTCGCTAATGGACCATATAACATTAAAACTACCTGCTTACTCATTCATGAATCCAATCAGGGAAGTATGAGATTGACAAAACTGAAAGGAATCAGTATTCCCCTCATTGAACAGTTAAGAAAAATGAGGCCCAGAGAGTGACAAGGCTTTTCCTGGGATTACTCAGCAAATTACAGGTAAAAAATAAATTCTCCAGCAATATTATCAAAAGACAGATTAATCTTGGTTATTATTGAACTTCGAAGACAAAGAATTATTTCTTCAAGCAGAAAATACAAGTTATCTATAAGAAGGAAAAACAGCCAGATTGCAAACTCTCTTTTTTTTTAAGAGATGAGGTCTTGCTGTGTTGCCCAGGCTGGAGTGTAGTGGCTATTCACAGGCATGATCATAGTGCACTAAAGCCTTGAACTCCTGGCCTCAAGAGATTCTACCCAAGTAGCTGGGACTACAGGCATATGCCACCACACCTGGCTCAAATTGTAAACTCTTTAAGAGAGCATAAACCATGGCTTTGCTATTTTTTCCCCCCATCTCCTAATCTTGCCTAGCACAGGGCTGGGTAGTTCTAGAAACTTCCTAAAGTGACTGGAAATATTAATGAAAGAAGGAATATATTCAGTGCATATGAGAGTATGTCTTTGTATTGTAGAAACCTGTGCCTAGTCTCTATCCTCATATCAGGAGGCTGGGGTACCTGGCCAATGATATGTACAACTCTGGGTTTGACGCCAGGTACCAAGCAAAGTGCTTCATATTGGAGGCTTTGAGAACAGGTGCCTGGGACAGGAGGAGGGATGGTGTAATTCTCAGTTGACTAACACTCCTTGTCCTTCAGGTCTCAGGTGTCGTTTTTGCAGAATACCTTCCCTGATGTCTCCTGATCCCCCATGATAGTCAGCTTCTCTTCTCTGTAATCGCATAGCCCCCTCTCCTTTCCTCTGTCATGGCCATTACCACAGGGCTTTGAAATTGTCCATTTACTCATCTGTCTCCCACCATACCAGACTTGGAACACTTGAAGGCAGATGCTTTGTCGTGGTCACCTCTGTAATCTCAAGACATGATAATACAAGTTCAATAACTATTTGTTGAGTGTAAGGGACACTTGTAATTTTCAGTGCCCCACATCCGAACCTCTGCTCTATGTTGGGAGACTCCTTATGAGTCTTTGTGAAAGGCAGAAAGCCTAAAACAGAAGCAGAAAACACAAGATGCTTGTTTTCCCAGCCTCCCTTGCAGGTAATCATGTATCCTGCAATCAGATGCATCCACCCAAAACTTTGAATCAGAAGCTGGTGACCATTGAGAATCCTCCATTCTTTTATTCTTTTTTTTTTTTTTTTTTTTTTTTTAGAGACAGGGTCTTGCTCTGTCACCAGGCTGCAGCGCAGTGGGTGGCACAATCATAGCTCACTGCAGCCTCCAACTCCTAGGCCAAGTGATCCTGCCACCTCAGACTCACGAGTCTCTGGAATTACAGGCACAAGCCACCATGCCCAGGTGGAATCCATTCTTATGTCACAATGGGAGCAGCAGCTGGCATACAGAATTTCCAGGGAGCAGTGACAACATGCAGGATCCAGAGAGGGCAGTGTCAATGGTCATAGCAGTCAACCTCACCAGACTGGTTTGGTGGTATGATTTGGGTTGTGGGCTGAGTACTCACTGCCTTGCCTCTCTCATGCCAGCCTGTTTTCCAAGGCTTCCCTTTAATTCTCTGAAATCCTCCATGCCCTTTTAATAAATTTTTCTGTTGAAATAAGCAAGAGTCAGTTTCTGTTGCCTACTACTTAGAACTCTGTTATGGTCTGAATTGTGTCCACCCCCAACCCAAAATTCATATGTTGAAGCCCTAACCTTCTAATACCTCGGAATGTGACTATATTTGAACATAGGGCCTTTAAAGAAGCAATTAAGTTAAAAAGAGCCATTAGGGTGGGCCTTAATCCTGTCTGACTGGTGTCCTTACAAGAAGAGGAAATTTGGACACACAAAGAGACACCAGGGGTGCACGTGCACAGAGGGATGATCATATGAAGAGGCATCAGAAGGAGGCCACCTGCGAACCAAGGAGCGAGGCCGTGAAAGAAACCAGAATTGCCAACACCTTGGTCTTGAACCTCCAGCCTCCAGAACTGTGAGAAGATTAATTTCTGTTTTTTAGGCCACACTGTCTGTAATATTTAGTTATGGCAGCCCCAGCAGACTAATACAAACCCTGACTGAATTTAATGGTTGAATCAATGGATGAATAAATTATTCCTGGTCAGTCACAAAGCAGCCATTGGAACAAGATTACTGTATGCAAATAAGGCAAGACAAGAAGGAAGAGACAAGATGTGAAGCCAAGCAGGATCCTAGGAAAGCAATGGATTTGCAGGTGCAAAGCAGAAGGTAAGAATGGAAGCCTGGGGGGATTCCCTAACCCCAGTGAAAGTGTTTATAGGGTCCTCAAGACTGAGGGTCTTAGAATGAACATGTAGGCTACTATGGAGACATCCTGGACTTCAGCAGCAGAGATGGGTTCAAAATCTCACCCCATCACTTGCTCAATATGTGGTTCTGGGCAAATTACTTAGCCTTTCTGAGCTTCAGTTTTGTCATCTGTAAAACGAAGATGAAAGATTAATACCTATTTCATGGAGTCATTAGGATTAAATCAAGTAAGAAATTATACATATAAGGGGGAGGGAGACAAGGGAAACATACGTAACCTAAACGTCTGTACTCCCATAATATCCTGAAATAAAAAAAGAAAAAAAAAGAAATTACATATAAAGATGCCTAGCATCTAATAAATGTTAATCCCTCTCTTCTTTATTCCTTGGGCTAGGGGAAAAGAGAGGAAGTGGAGACCTAGTGAAGAGAAGGCTGAAGAACTTCTTGGACAATGTACAATGTTCAAAGAGTGTGATGAACTCAGACATGCTCTGGATATATGGGTTTGGGTGGCAAGAAGCCAGGGTCTAGGCAGCAAGTGACATTGATAAGACTCTAATGGGAGGAACGCTGTGGTTCTGGGTTATCGATCTGTTCACAGCCGTATGCCAGCCGGTGGCATAAGGAGCAAAATCCATCCCTGCTCCCTACCTGGGTTAGCATCAGGAGGACTTACGCAGATTGACAATTATGGGGCAGGTGTATTAAGTGGGAGAATTTCAGCTGAAAGCCAGTTGTACAAACTGAACCGGGGTTCACGCCTGGCGTATCAAAAACCAGGTCTAATTCTTGGCCCTACCTGCTATTAGAGGGGAGGCAGGCTGCCCTTTTTTTGGTCAGGATTGGCTCAGAAACTGAGCAGAGCTGAGCCTTTGGTTCAATGGTATAACTGAATAATAGTTATAATTTATGAGTAATTATTATGTGCCAGGATTTCACATACCTCCTCTCCCTACCTTATCACAACGCTTGGAGGTGGGAACTTTTTTCCAGAAAAGGAAATTGAGTTCCAGAGAGGTTAAGCAACTTGTCCAAAACTATACAGTTAATAAGTGGTAGGACCAAGAGTTTGAAAAATTCCAAAATTTGCTGGCCGAAGAAAAGAAAAGAGGTTTTAATTGTTGGCAATGTAAGGAAATTTCTTAAAGGGAATTTTCTAATATTACAACAGATCCCTTACAAGTACAATATACCTCCTAACATCTCCATATGGGGCCTAGTCTCAAACCTTTGATACTTCTACCAGAAACCCATATAACAGAGGGCAGCCCTGTGGAATATTTTCCACAGGAAACATCTGCCGAAATATTTCGAAGGCTGTAAAGTGTCCCAAGGGGGGGGTGGGGGAGGCTGAGACCAATCACAAGCATAGTGATAAGTCCAGGTACCAGGTGGACTGAAAGAGAGAGAAAACGCAGGTTTCCTGCTTTCCGCTCCCTCTGGAAGCATGCTCTGGTAAAATAAACTCTTTCCCGGACTCAGGTTCCCAGGTTAGTGATCTGGTTTTCTTCTAATAGGAAGTGAGCTGTCTTTCAATCAGGAGTTGGAGGAGGGGGAAATTATTGCCAATTACAAGAAATATGTACGTGGAAAGTGTCGGACATTTCATGTCTTTACAATTAAGTGACCTCTACTTTATTCTTACAGTCAATCAGTGCCCAGCCACAGGACAGACGTTCTTTCCTTGAGTGTTTACAAGAAAATCAATTTTAAAAGATTTTTAAATCCTTTTTTGTTTAAAGAAACTAACATAATAGAAAGAAAAGTTTGAGTCTCTGCCAAGGAAAGTCTTTCTGAACCTTCTTTGGCTCAGATCAACAGCACTTCAAGGTCTTTCAATAAACCAAGTCACTGGACTCAAATAGAAAATTCCTACCAGGAAACAAGATTTTTTTTTTTTTAATGGGATGTCTTTGAGTTGAAATAGTCTGTAAGCACCCTGAATGTATTGGTCAGACTTCCTTATATTTCAACTCCACATGTGGTTGATGAGAACTGCTTCCCGTGTGCCAGGCACTGAGGAGCCAGGAGTAGGAATCCATCCTGGTGCTTGCTCTCCAAGGCCTCCCAGTCTGGGAAGAAAACAGACTGGTACTCACAGCTGGTACAAGACAGTGAATGAAAGGATGGGGAAAGTGGGAAAGTCTGAGGGGGACTGAGCACACAACACTGTTAATGGGTTCTAAATTGGAATTTGGGCTCTCTGAGTGGGAGAAGAGAAGCTCTTTAGTCTTCTCCCAGAGTGATGAGGGGAAAACCTCCTTATCTGGAGATAGAGGGGAATTGTCTTTTCTTTTTCCTTGGGCTATGGGAAAAGAGAGGAAATGGAGACCTAGCGAGGAGAAGGCTGAAGAACTTCTTGGGCAATGCACAATGTTCAAAGAGTGTGATGAACTCAGACATGCTCTGGGCACATGGTTTGGGTGGCAAGAAGCCAGAGTCTAGACAGCCAGTGATACCGATAAGAGTCTGACGGGAGGAACATTGTGGTTCCGGGTTATCAATCTGTTCACAGCCATATGCCAGCCAGTGACATAAGGAGCAGAATCCATCCCCACTCCCTACCTGAGGTTACCTTCTCCTTTATGTTCTCTTCAGCCACGGCAGGACCACCCCTCTATCCATTCATTCAACCAGCACTATGTGCCAGGTAGTGTGAGGCAATTTATATATATTTTCTCATTCAACCCTCATAGCAACCCTGTGAACTTGGAACTATTGCTCCTCTGGACCATTGGGAAACCAAAGGCAAGGAAGGATAAGCAACTTACTCAAGGTCGCACAGCTAGTACGTGGTTCAACTGAGATTTGCCCTTAGTCTGTCTCTGAAAGCCTGTGCACTCTCCACTATGCTGAAAAGCGAGAGATTTTTTAGAGATAAATTAGGATTCTTGCCTTTGAACAACTCCTTCAGTGGAGGAGAAAGACACGTAAATGGTTTGTTCATTTATTCAGTCATTTGACAATATTTATTGACTGTTCACTATTTACTAGTTGATCTTGCAAAGCAGAATCAGACATAATTCCCTGCTTTCAAGGAACTTACGGTCTTTAGGAGGCTGACAAATACAAACAAAATATTACCTCAGATAAAACTGACAATATAATTCTCTAAGAAAAGACATTCTAGGGCTAGGTGTGGTGGCTGGCACCTATAGTCCCAGCCACTTGGGAGGCTGAGGCCACATGATCACTTGTGCCCTGGTGATATGGTGAGACCCTCATCTCTAAAAAAATTTTTTTAATTTTCAAAAGAAAAGACATTGTAAGGCTTCAGGGAACAGGAGAGGATGGAAGTCTCCCTGAGACAATGCGGGATGGATGCACGAAGGAAGAGGGGTCATATTGGAATGGAGATGTAAAGAATGTGTAAGAATTTGCCACAAGAAGCTTCTAGTTGTCCAAAGGTACCATGCTATCTTGCCTCTGAGCCTTTACACATGTTGTACCTCTACTTAGACCCTGTTCCCCCTTCCTGACCTGGTTAAAACTACCCTTCTTTCTGGTATCAGCTTGAGTGACACTTTCTCCTGGAGACCTTCCTTTACTTGCCCTTTCTCCATCCAGACTACTACAGACTTACTGCCATGGTTTCCCACAGAAACCATGTATGCATGCAAAAGTTGCAGGGGGAATAGAGTTTTTGTTCACTGTATGAAAAGCAGTGAGAAGTTCATTATTGTTGAGGCATAGGGTACACGGCTTTCAAGAAATATTTATGGGACAAATGAATGAACAAATGCCTGAAAGAACTGTAATTTCACCTAGGAAAGTAAGCTTCAACCAGATTATTAAATCTCTCCTGACCCGCACCACCAGCCATTTATTTTTATTTTTTTAGAGACAGGGTCTTGCTCTGTAGCCCAGGCTGGAGTGCTGTGGTGCAATATTAGCTCATTGTAACCTTGAACTCCTGGCCTCAAGGGATCCTCCCACCTCAGCTTCCCGACTAGTTGAGATTACAGGTGCACACCGCTGTGCCAAGCTATTTTTTTTTTAAGAGATGGGGGTCTCACTATGTTGTCCAGGCTGGTCTCAAACTCCTGGCCTCAAGTGATCCTCCTGCCTTGGCCTCCCAAAGTGCTGGGATTATAGGCGTGAGCCACCAGGCCCAGCCACCACCAGCCATTTGAACTGCCTCCATTGCATTACCCTTGTCTCTACCTAGCCATCTCCTACTCATTGTTCAAAATGTCCCCTTGAGGCCGGGTGCGGTGGCTCACGCCTGTAATCCCAACACTCTGGGAGGCCGAGGCGGGAGGATTGCTTAAGCTCAGGAGTTCGAGACCAGCCTGAGCAAGAGTGATACCCCGTCTCTACTATAAATAAAAATAAATTAGCCAAACAATTAAAAGAAAATTAAAAAAATTAGCCGGGCATGGTGGTGCATGCCTGTAGTCCCGCCTACCTGGGAGGCTGAGGCAGGAGGATCACTCAAGCCAAGGAGTTTGAGGTTGCTGTGAGCTAGGCTGACACCATGGCACTCTAGCCTGAGCAACAGAGCGAGACTCTGTCTCAAAAAACAAAAACAAAAACAAAAACAAACAAACAAAAATGTCCCCTTGTCCTGGAATCCTTTCCTTACGACCCTTCTCTGTTCCTGCAGTCTTGGTCAGGTGCTTATGGCTCTGTTGTGCCTTTCTCGGATAAGTGAGGTCGGGCCTAGAGGCTCTGAGGTTCTCTTGCTGCTACTCTGGATCAAGGCCCGCCAATCGAAACCCCAGATCCCAAATTTCAGATATCAAATTGTCTTCTCCCACGGGGACCTGGTCTCCTATCCTGTAGGCTCCCGTTTGTTACTGGAGCACCTATCCTACAGACAGCTTTGACAGAGAGAACAGCAATGTAACCACAACGGACTCCAGCCTGCTTCTCTCCACCAGTGGGCACCCCAAATTCAACTTTTCCAAATCAAAATACTGGAAAGAACTTGGGTTTTAGAAACAGACAAACCTGGGTTTAACTCTGTATTTTCCTTGTTGTTCAGACTTTGGGCAAGTTATTTCAACTCTCTGAACCTCAGTTTCCTCACTGAGAGCCAGGTGGTTTTGGAAGAGGGGAGTGCAGTGATCTGATGTCTGTTTTAGAACAATCCCTCCTGCAGCTGTTGGGGGGATGGGCTGGAGGGGAGAAACCAGAGGCTGCTGAATAGAAGTGTTTCCAATTACCATCAGGCTGGCCTCGGCAGCACACTCTCCACTGTGACCCCAGAGCCAACCTCATGCTGTTGCCTAGCAACTCACCTGCATCACCCAGGGATCTGAAGCTGGGGCCCCTCCGAGGATGGGGAAATGACCAGTTTAATTACAAAGGCTCGGGGGAATCATACAGCAGTTCATTCCTCAAATACTCACTGGGCTCCCACCAAGTGCCAGGCCCCATGCTAGATACTGGAGATTTATAGATGAATAAAACCCTATCTCTTTCCTCAAAAAACTCACAATGTGGGAGGATGGGCAGATTTCTTCATTCATTCAAGAAATATTTATTGACTGCCCATTAACAGTAGAATGGATAAACAAGTTGTAGCATATTCACACAATTTAATAGTATACACACAGCATGAGGATGAACAATCTGTAATTACGCACACAAATATGGAATACTGATGAGTGAAACATATGAGGAGTGAAAGAAGCCAAATAGAAAAGAGTACGTATGATTCCATTTAGACAAAGTACAAAAACAGGCAAAACTAATCTATGCTGTCAGATATCGGGATTGGGGGCTTGGGAGGCAGTGGCTGGAAATGGCATGAGGAAGGCTTCTGGAGTCCTGGAAGTATTCTGTTTATGGATCTGGGTGCAGGTTACATGGCACACTTAGTTTGCAAATGTTTATCAAGGCTGTATGCTTATGGTATCTTAACTTTGCTGTATGCATGTTATATAGCAATAGAAGGTTTTTTAAAATAAATATTTATTCAATACATATCATACGCCAGGTACAGTGTATTAGTCAAACAGACACTCGAAGACAAATTTATGACACAGCATGATAAAAACACAGGGGTCTGGGAGCACAAGAGAGGACTCCCCATCAACTGCACCCCATCTGTGGCAAGGGGCCTAAAGCAAGGCTTCCCAGAGGAAGGGATTTCAAATCGAGTGAGAGTCTACAAGGCAGAGAAGAGGAAACAGGGCCTTTCAAGCATCAGAAATAGGGAGGAAGAGGCAGGAAATGAGGCTGGAGGGTTTGAGACTCAAACGGTGGAGGGTCTGAAATAAAAATAATAACAACTAAATGTTTATGACATTAAAACATGTTTTAATTTAATCCACCAACCACACACTGAGGTGGGTGCTATTATTACTCCTATCTTACAGATTAGGAAATAGAGGTACAGTGGGGTTAACTGGCTTAAAATTCCACAGAAAGTGGCAGAACCGGGCTACACACCCAGGCAGCCAGTTCCAGTGTGCTTGACCACTGCCCTATGCTGTACAGGTTATTTGGTCAAAACTAAGTAACTAAAGGGTATTTTTGTTTGTTTTTTTTGTTTGAAGGAGGGGTTCTTTTCTTCTTTTTTCTTTTTTTTTCTCTTTTTTCTTTTCTTATTTGAAAGGTATTTAAACAAAGAAGTAACACGGTCAGATTTTTGTGTGACAAAGATTATTCTGGTTGCTCCGTGGAAAATTGCACTGGATTGGATGGGGCGAGATAGAGGTAGGGAGACCAAGGAGAAAGCTGCTCCAGGAGTCTGGGTGAGAGAAGCTGAGGCCTAAAGCAGGGTAGAGGCCAAGGAGAGGAGGAGAGGATTTTTAGAAATCCGTGACAGAACCTATCTGCTTTCCTTTACACATACTGATAGAAATAAAATCCATGAGAAAGCACAGCTTGTTATTATATAAATATTATACAATATAAAATATATAATATATTTTATTTTCCATCTTCAGGTGCAGAGTTGAGTTAAGTGTATTTCTCAGTTCGTGGCACACTGTATTCTTTGACCTTAAAGGCCTCTCTCTTGTTTTTTTTACTTATTTATTTTCTTTTCTCCCTTTTCCTCTCCTCACCCATACAGACAAGCTTTCTAATGTGTTTATTATGTCTCCATTTATATTGTTCTTGCAAAACATGCATTTTCATTTTGCGTGCGCATGTTTTACATTTATATAAATGGTACTGGGTTATAATCTCATGCTGTATTTTACTTTTAGATACCACACTATGTTTTTCAAGATTTATCTCTGCTGCTATGTGTATCTTTAGTTTGCTGTTTCTAACTGCTCCCTAGAATTATATTAATAGAATTGGATTGAAAAGACAATACTGATACTGTATTTGACAATACAAAGTGTTCTACCATGGAGTGAGGAGACTTCAGCTGTTAACTTCTGTCTGCCTCTCTTCCAACTTGTGGTTTGAACTTGAGCAAGTCCCTTCTCCTATTTGGTTCTCAGTTTCCCCATTTGTAAAATCAGAGATGCTTTCTACCTCTAACCTTCCATGCAAACTCCCTTATTTTACACACAGGAAATTCTGGTCCAGAGAGTGGGAGTGACTCGATCAAGGTCACACAATTGTTATCAACAGTTCAATTCAATTTACCCCACATTTACTGAGTGCCAGGCATGGTGCTAAGTCCTTTAGATACTTAAATAACTAAGCCCTGCTGAGTCCCTCCCCCCAGGGCCTCTAAACAGAGCTGTGTTAATTTTCCAAGAGCAGGTGCAGAGATAGCCTGTGGGCACTGTCAGATGCAGTAAAGATATTAATAGGATGTAGCCTCAGATAGAATCTAAGGCAGCACCTCCACCAGTCCAATCAGGCCCCACGATATTCCTGGCCTCAAAAAAAGAAAAGAAGTTGGGTATAGTACTTATTTGCAAAAGGTTATTTATTGCCATAGCATTTACCAATAATAACTGATCTAATATAGTAAGACAAATCGCCTTGTCTATCTGCATACACGATGTTATACAACAGTAACCACAGCATAAATTTTTATATTCTACTTTTTAAAAATGTTTTTGTTGTTACACAATATTAATGGCTACTGTTGATTATTTAGTCTGTACTGGACACCAAGCACTTACATGTGTTAGCTCATCTAATCTTCATTACAATGCCATGAAGTAGGAGGTGCTATTACTATGCCTATTTTAAAGATAACAAAACAGAAACATGTTATATTATTTGTCCTAGGTCATTGGATTTCCAGCATTTTGAATCAAATCCGCAGTAGAAATATAGTTTACGCTGCATCCTGGATCACACATGTGTGTTTCACAGTATTACACTAACTCTTACTATATAGGACCCACTCTGACATTTTCTATTCAATTTTTTTTCCATGCTGGTCTGAACTACTAAATTGATTCCATGACCTACTGATGGGTTGCAACTCACAGTTTAAAAAACAATGCCTGGATGATTATATATACCATAATCATAACAAAATTACACAAAACTTGAAATCATAATACTCTTTAATGTGAACTTTCCTGTCGTAGGCACTTGCCCTGTATCAGGTCCCATGCTGCAGGTTAGAGACACAGATTTGACTCATACATGATCCTGCACTCAAAAAGCTCACAGAGTCCTCAAGGTAACAAACAAGTAGATAGGCAATAATAACACAGCAGTGATTCTCAATCCTGGCTGCCCCTTAGAATCACCTGGGGTATTTTAAAAACATATTGTGCTGGGACCCTATCACCAGACTCCCTAATTTGATTGGTCTAGGGTGGTGTCTGGATATCAGAATTTTTCAAAAGCTCACCATGTAATTTTAAGGGGCAG
The DNA here is from genome assembly GCA_004363605.1 of Indri indri. Classification (NCBI taxonomy): domain Eukaryota; kingdom Metazoa; phylum Chordata; class Mammalia; order Primates; family Indriidae; genus Indri; species Indri indri. The sequence goes on from RJWJ010003419.1 coordinate 58,772, forward strand.
CCAGGGTTAAGGATAAGTACTACACTAAAGGAAAGCACAGAATAGGGGCACCTAATTACCTAAAGGGATTGAGAAAAGCCTCAGAGAAAAGCTATTTTTTGAGTTGTTAGTTTGTGGGTTGGATACCTTCTGTTTGACCCTTTAGATCCACTGTCCACCCCACTGTCTGTCCAGGACACTAAACCTGTACAGATGACATCAAGGGACTCCTTTGCCCCCTGGCTTCCACTTAGGTACAGGCCAACCTTGAAGAAGATTGGTGAGAGGGAAGAGAGTGAGGTTTGGGGACTTAATTCCCTGGCTACTTTCCTGCAAGTTTGCCTTGGACTGGTTGTGAATCTCCTTTGAAAGTAGCCATGCCTTTCAGGATGGATTGATGTACAGGACTCTTTTTCTAGTTTCTGTAATCTCTCCTCCCTCTTCCCACCCATTCAGGTCAAGCGGTGTCATAGCTCAGATAGGTTTCTAAACTATCCCTGTCTTCACCTACACCCCACCCACATGTTTGAAATTACTCCCTTTGTAAATAAACCTTCAAATTATCCTAATCTGAGTGTGTCATCTGTTTCCTTTTGAGACTCTGACTGATAAAACCTGAAAGCAGTATGGGAACTTGCTATAAGGACAAGGAAGGAAAAATAGTCCGGACAGAGGGAGCAGCATGAGCTATGGCAAGGAGGTATGAACATATTATGTTTTTGTTTGTTTAATTCCCTTTGTTGGTTGAAGGACAAACTGCTAAATCCAGTGTTCAATTCTCAATCCTAATCTTCCTAGATTTCTCAGTAGCATTTCACCAGTTAGTTGCTCTCTCCAACCTGGAACGAATTTGTCACTTGGCATCCATGATACTGCACTCTTTGGGGTTTCTGGTCCTTCCTCTGGCTACTCTTTTTCAGTCTCTTCTTCTGAATCCCTCTCATTTCCCTAATGTCTTCATCTCCTTGATGCCGAATGTTAGAGTCCCAAGGGCTGTCTGTCCTTGGTTCTCCTTTCTCTCTATACCAACTGTCCATCATCATCCGTATCATGGCTTTAAATACTCTGTGTGCTGTCCACTCCCAAATGCATATCTCTGCTTTAGATCTCTTCCAATTCCAGACTCATATATCCAACCTAACTAGAGACAGGAATAGCGTCTGGAGCCAGCTCCTAGAGGACTTTTGCGAGCCTCTTGCTAACCATAGCCATTACTAAAAATTAAATTATATGAGCTTAAAATTAAATAAATTATATTAAAAACAAAGATAATATTCAAAACTCCTAAACTGTCCTATTGATTTAATATAGCTTATTATTCTTTATGCTCTCAAGTTTATTTACATCTATTCTATCTGTATTGTGGAAATACTATTTAATGGTGTGCTACGCTCACATCTCTTCCTAACTCCGTGTTCAATAACATCATATTGGTAGCTCAAAATCAACGATGGTGGGAGTATTACACCACAGAAATTGGCAAATGCTCCCTATCAGGGGTTGATTTATTGTTTGCTGATTGCCTAGACTTAAGAAAGTAATGGAAAAAATGTTAATAATGCAGATTAAATTTAGAGTGTACTGGGTCTGTAGCCATTACCTTGTGAATAACACAAAAATTTGAGGAAATATTCTTCCTGTATTAGAAAATTAATATCTGATTCCACAAAGAAACCACTTGTGTGACTGACTATGTCATAATTCTGGCATATGTCTCTATTGTTTCACTTTCACCTTACTATTAATGTAAATAAAAATATCAACCAACATTATTCTTGAACTACATTTGTTCAGCAATTGCAACCATTGGTTGGCTATAGATACTAGAGTTTGGCAAAAATAAATTGAAGTATTCTGTGAAAATAAATTGGCTATATGGAATTTACAACAAGGAGTACTAAACATTTTATTATTTGTGAATTGTGTGCTATGTATCATTTGTATCAGTAAACTTTATAATAAACTTATGTGTATACACACACCTTTTTTTCCTGGAAAGCCAATTGTTAAACGTTCACCAGTATACCACTGCTAACAGGCAACTCAAACTTAACATGTCCAAAACTGAGCTCTTGCTTTTCCATCCCAAACCAGTTGCCCTTGCAGGCTTCTTCATCTCAATTAATGGCAAGTTGATCCTCCCAGTTGCTCTGGTCAAAAATCTTAAAGTCATCTGTAACTCTTCTCTTTCTCTCAATACCCTACATCCCACCTATCAGGAAATCCTTTTGCCTCTACTTTGAAAATATATTCAGTCTGACTATTTCCCACTACCTCCACTGCCCACATGTCCCCTCATGTGGATTACTGCAATAGCCTCCTGATTACTCTCATTTCAGTACTGCCATCAGAATGATTTCTGTTAAAACATAAACTAACCTACCTAATGGGTACAATGAACACTATTTGGGTGATGGGCACATCTATTACCCTGACTCATAACAAGCATAACAAAATCAATACATGTTACCAAAAACATTTGTATCTCTGTAATATTTTGAAATTAAAAAAAAAAACAAACTAGAAATGTCCTTTCCCTGCTTAAAACCATTCAATGGCTTCCCATCTCACTCAGAGTCAAAGCCAAAGCCTTTACAGTGGCTTAATGAGACCCTGTGGTATCTGCCCACCCATCCCTTACCTCTCTCAGGTCATCTCCTGGTACTCTTCCCCTCCCTCATTCCACTCCAGCCACACTAGGCTCTTTGCTGTTCATTAAACACATTGTGCATGTTCCTGCCTCAGGGCCTTTGTACTTGCTGTTTCCTGTACCCAGAAGCTCTTCTACTTTTCCCCATTGTTTGCTTTCTGACTTTCTTTAGGTCTTTGCTCAAATACCAATTTCTCAATGAGGCTTCCTGATCATTTGAATTAAAATTGCAATCCCTCCCCACCCAACCACCACACTGTCTACCTCTCTCCCCTGTTTATCACCACCTAAATAAAGTACCATACATTTCGTAATATAAGTTTTAGTTTTTATCCTTGTTCCTCCCACTAGAATGTAAGTCCAAGAATTTTTGTGCCTTTTTTGTCTGTCTTGTTTATTACTATATTAATAGTCCTTAAAATACATATTATTTTATTTATTGTACATGGCAGGTACTCAAAAATTGATTGAATAAACAAAACATTAATGAGCATTTTAAATACCCATAAAGAGCTTCTTTGAGCTTATTGTAGGAGAGAGGAGTACCGGAGATCCAGGAGTGGGTCTCCAACACTTCCAGGTGCTCTGTTGAGAACTATGTGTATTCATCTATGCATGTGGGTCTCCTGTTTGTGTAGATGGGCCACTTGGAAATAACTGTGCTCTTTCTGAAACACCAAAAATTCATAGGGGACTGAAAATAAAATGACAAAGTACACACTGTTGGCTAAAATCAATACCATTTCATATCAGAGTCTAGCATAGAGAAATAATAGAAGTCACCAGAAAGTTTAAGAAAAATGAATATTTACTGAGTGTCTGGTACATGCCAGGAGGACACAAAGATGATTGAGACACAAGCCTGCCTCCCCTGGAGATGCTCACAGCCTTGGTGGGGGAGACAGCCATGAAAACTGAAAACACAATATTACTATCGGCCCACTAACCAAAAAATGTAGTAGTTACAAAAGCAGCAGAGAGGAGGGAGTGATTAAGTTAGTAGCAGAGGAGGGGACAATATCTGAGCCGGGTTTTGAAGCATGAATAGAAGAGAAAAGGGCTCAGGAAAGAAATTTGTAATTGAGAAACATTTCCCTGTTAACATTTTTCCCCTGCTTCGTGAAAATGCTCACCTATCTGGATCTTAACACCAAATAGCTTGGCCAACCCTGCAAAACTCCGAGTTACATGAAGTAGAATTTGAGAACTCCTGGTCATTGGAACACCTGAGGAAAAGCTGAGTTAAAGGAACAGATGGCAGGAAGGGAGACCAGCAGTTTCACAAGGCAGAGCAGCAAAGACAAGACCATTTAATAGAATGGGACCCCTCAGAGGCTTCAGACTCCCGTAAGAGAAGGGGAAGAAGGAGTAGGAAGGGCAGGGATACCTCATTTATGCCTTGGCCCTTGCCCGGAGCACCCTTTCCCCTGTTCTCCGCCTTCCCTGATAATGTCTTCTCCTGAAGAGACAGGCCACCTTGGTGGTGCAGATAGATCCCATTGTCTGAAACCTGAAGGCCTGGGTTCAAGTCTTATGAACTGTGTGCTCTTGCGCCCAGCTTCAAAGTCTGTGCTTGCTACAGCCTGCAGAGTGATGTAGCACGCAAGGCCCTTCTCCATCCGGCCCCTGGTGACCTTCCAACCTCATCTGCCCTGCACCCTTTCTCACCCCATACAGTCAAACACTTTTCTCAGACTCCGTGCTTTCATAGACACCACTCTCAGTCTGACATTTTTGCCTTCCCCTCCCCATCATAGAGAATTCCCATTCCTCTTTCAAGACTTGACTCTGGTGTCACCACCTCCAGGAGGCCTTCCCTGGGTGCTCCGGCTAAGTAGCAACTGCCCTGGAGCTTCCTCTCCCCCAGCATCTAGACCACGTCTGCTCCTGCCCTTTCCTATCCACTCTCCACAGAACAGCCAGGGGGATCCTTCTACAACCTAAGACTCACTGTGATACTTCCCTGCTTTTAAAAAAAATAAAAAGAAAAGGAACCTTCATGTCTCGGTTTAAAGACCATAATCTTTACTGTGGCTACCAGGCTCTGTATGACCTCACTTCTGCCAGCCTCTCTACCATCCCCTCTCATCCTTTGTTCTCTCTGCTCCAGCCAATTTAGCCTTCTTTGTTTCTCAATGCACCATGTTAACCTCTCCCTCAGGACATTTACACTTGCTTCCTTCCCAGCTTCAGCCTAGCTGAGTTCTACTCATTCTTCAGAGCTCAGCTCAAATCTCTCTTCTAGGAAGCCCTCCTCCGTCCCCTAGGCTAGTTTAGGCAGTACTTACTACAGTGGCAATTTCAGAGCTGTACGAATTATTTAACGCCTGTCTCTCCCTAGATAGGGACCATGCCTGTCTTATTCGTCACTGCATAAGGGGCACCTAAAGCAAAACCTGGCATAGAACAGGTGCTCAAGAAGTGTTTGCTGAATGACTGCAGGAGCGCATTAGCCTGTACCGCATTACATGAAATCTGCAGTTTACCTGGTTTCCCTCACACCAGCCTGTGAGTTTCTGGAGGACTAGTACAGGGTCAGCACCCAGCCCCATGCTTGGCATTTCATGGACTCAGTAGGGGTTTTTTAAGCATGGGAGACGTTGTGATGTGCTGCCCAGATCCCCCATCATTGAAGACTTGGGACCTCAGCTGCTGGGAGTGCTGTCAGCACAAAGCCTTTAACTGTCAGTCCCTCCAGCGACAGGGTCATCTTGGCCCTTGTTGCAGCCCTTCCCAGATGGCCCCACATCCAAGGACTGATGAAGGCAGCAGTATAAAGGCCTGGCCATCTTAGCTCATCTGATGGGCCACTCTAGCTCCAGAGTCCCTCTCTGGTCAGCCAAGACTGTCCTTGAGCCTGCACGGAGCTCTCTCCTTCTCCCTCTGCCACTCCTGTTCCCCTCGGGTCCACAGGTGTCGATCCCGAGGGTGCTCCCTCATAAATATCCTGCATTCCGATCTCCATCTCAGAATCTGCTTCCCAGGAACCCAACCTGCAACAAGCCCTTGGTCTTCTCTTCTGCTTCTCCAAGCCCTCACTTCTGGAGACCATTCATTCATTCACCTAACTTTTGTAGGCACCATTCAATCCAAAGTGTTTCACATCCATTTTCTATTACTCGCACTCCATACTGACTAGGAGGATCAGGAGGGGAGGCTAGCCGCACCAAACAGGTGGAGAAACTGAGGCCCAGAGTAGTGGAGTGACCGGCCTAAGTAAGGCTAAGGCCACTGCCCTACTTAGGAGCTGAGCTCTCAGACCCAGATTTTTGCCTCCCTCTCCCTACAAGTCACTGCATCCTGGAACAAGAGGGAGCCTCGCTGAAATAAATTCTGGTCTCAGTGGTCACACTCCTGAAACCGTGGCTTTGGGGTCCGGTGCATGAGGGCAGAGTCCAGAGCTTCTGCAGTACATATGGGGAAACTGAGGTCCAGAGCCAGCTATTCCACGGCCGGCAGAGGAGAACAAGAGGGCGCGTCCTGCCTCGCGGGCCGTGCAGACCGGAGCCGCCCCCTCCCGCCCCCCACGCCGGTCCCCCCGCCTCGTCTCTGCCCTCGCAATATCGCCACCTCGGAAGCGAGTCATGGTGGCGGCAGTGGCGGCGGCGTGGCTGCTGCTGTGGGCCGCAGCCTGCGAGCAGCGGGAGCAGGACTTCTACGACTTCAAGGCGGTCAACATCCGGGGCAAACTGGTGTCGCTGGAGAAGTACCGCGGCTCGGTGAGTGAGCGTCCGCCGCGGGGCCTCGGAGTCGCCCCGGCAGGACTGAGGACGGCGCCCGGCAGCCCGGGCCCCTGCCGGGTGTGGCTCCGAGGGGCTCCGGCCGCGGCAGCCCGGCCCTGGCTCCCCACCCCCACTCGGGCATAACACCCCCCCACACTCCCCCGGCTCCGCGCCCGGTCTGTCCCGCGACTACGTGGCACTGCCCCGGCGCGCAGGGAAACCCGAAACTCTCGCAGTCTACGCCGAACGCGCTCCCAGCACTTTTGGGCAGCGAGGTCCGGATCTCGCCCGGAGGCCCAGCCTTTGCCATTCACGGGTGGAAAAAGTAACCGCAGCATCGTGCGGCCTTTGCCTCTCCCATCTCCAGTTTTCGCATCTGGAACAGGAGGAGTTGCCGATATTGAGTCCATTTGAGAACACTGTGGACACGAATGTGCAACACAGAGGGAGATATCGTTTTAGGTGTATGGGAACCTTATGCGGATCACCCTTTGGAGAGGACACTAAGGCTCAGAGAGGGAAGGCATTTACAAGGCCACACAGCACTGGAAAGCGACAGAGCCTGGAAGAGAGCCCCAACCCCGCTCCATCCGTGGTCCTTTCTAGGCAAACTCCTTAGATGGCAGCTCAGGATGAGATATACAAGAGTCATCCAGGCTAATTGCCCCCTCCTTACCAAGAAGGAATCTAAGTTTAGAGAGGAAGTGTGTCTGGGTTGAGTCTTTGAAACAATTGTAGATTTTTAGCAAGACTAAGAACCAAACAGCAAGAGCAGTGGTGGAAGGGGTGGGAGGAGGACTTCAAGCAGTATATGAAGCCAGAGGCCCAGAGTGGTAGAAGATGAGGCTAGAAGGGTCAGGGAGGGACCACAAGGGGCCTTGAACACTACATTGAGAGACTTAGACATTACATTGTGTGTATAAAAAACCCCCCAGGTCTGTCTATTCAGGATGGATGTGGGGAGTCTGGTGTGGGAAGGGTGGGGAGTTGAAATCTAATGGAAAGGTGGGCCCAGCACCCAGATTTGGTTGAACCACACAAAAATGGCTGTCAACATTCTTCTTCTGGGAACAAGGCCATCTTTAGTGAAGAAAGTACACTGTAAGCCTTGAAATTCTCAATTATGCTGGGAGTCCCGGGGTCAGTGATTCCCGTCCTGACTGTCCCTCAGGGTGTTGTGAGTTTCAGATGAGATGACAGCATGGAAGCACTTGGTAAACTGTGGAGTACTCCGTACCTGTGTTTGGTGAATCCCAGTGGGAACCTCATCCAGGACTCAGGACAAAGAACCAAGAACAGGGCCCATTCCCATTCAGGCCTCCCCATCTCTCCAGTGCAGCTCACCAGAGAGCTCACCAGGGCTAGCACCTGCTCCTCATTAATTCGTTGTTCATTATGGAGCACCTACTGTATCCTAGGTACTAGGCCAGGCCCTGGGGATACACTGGTGAACCAAATACATAAGTTTCCACTTTAATAGAGCTTATATGGGGTAGGAAGGGGAGAGATAATAAGCAAGGAACTGAGAAATGAACAATATCATTCCTAGTAGTAATAAGTGCTAAGTCAAAAATAGAACAAGTTCATGTAGCTGTTAAGAAATAGAGTTAGAATTTGAACCCAGGCAGTCCAGCTCCAGAGTCCATGACCTTACTTGCCAAGTTTAGAGGGAAACCAGGGAATAGTCAGTCAAGGGAAGCTGTAAATGGTGCTGTCAGTTAACCCAAGCTAGGCCTACTCCTTGAGCAATATGCTCATTCATTCACCTGCAAACATTTACTGGCTCCTACTACATGCCTGCACTGGGTCCAGCCCTGGTGACATATCCATGAGCAAGACTGGCACAGCTTATGCCCTCAGGCTAAGTGAGAAAACAGTCATTTAGACCAGTGTGGAGTATGGATGAATTGGTGATCACTTGGGAATGTGCTTGCCTATCATGTGGGATCATGTACTGGTAGGCCTGAGTGTAGTGTGTGTGTGTGTGTGTGTATGAATGGTTTGTTTGCTTGCTTCTATGTACAAATTTGAGTTTGTGTCTGTGCTTGTATATGTATGTATTTAAATTAACTGTGTGTATTTGGGTGTGTCTGTCTATGTTTTGGTGTCTAAGGATCAAGCATTTTGGTTTCAGGGATGGAACTAGAAGCACGATTTTTCCCCCTTCTGAAAGAGTGGGCAGATACACAAGATGAAGGTTAAATATAAGCAAGCTTTAATGCTGTCATTGCCCAGGGATCCAGCAGGGAAGACACAGGAAGAACCCTAAATGGGGAAGGGAGTTAGGAGTCTCAGTTTCTCACCACCCCAGGCAGATTATGGTATGTGCTGATCTCAAATTAGGGAGGTTGTTCTAATAGCCCCAGGGCCTGGGTCCTTCCTCATCTGGTGGGGGTAGGGTGCAGGAATTACAGCTCAGTGGTTCAATCATCCAGACCAGTGGTTCTCAACTGGGAGTGATTTTTCCCTCCAGGGAATGTTTGGCAATATCTGGAGACATTTTTGATCGTCAAGACTAGGCATCTAGTGAGTAGAGGCCAGCTATGCTGCCAACATCCCACAATGAATGAACAGGACAGCTCCCCACAAAACAAAGAATTATCTGGCCCCAAATGTCAATGGGCTGAGGCTGAGAAGTCCTATCTAGCCTAAGCAATCTGTCCTTTTGCCTGTCCAGTGTTCCAGGCAGCCCCTGGGAGGTGGCCCTCTTTATGGGGCCAGCTGGTATAATCCCAGCTCTTTTCAAAAAGTGGCCAGGAAGATGGGGCTAGGCTGCCCAGACAAAGGGTAGTATTTAAAAATCCTTTAATAATATATAGCTAGAAGCTAAAAACATAGGATTGGTGCCAGAATTCTAACTGCAGTGTTATAATCGAGTTCCATCAGCCAGTTTGATATTTATTGCCTAAAGGCTTTAATAAATCTAGGGATTAGTGTAGGGATCAAAAAGTGGTATTTGGACCAAGCAAGATAGCTCACACCTGTAATCCTAGCACTCTGGGAGGTTGAGGCAGGAGAATCACTTGAGGTCAGGAGTTCAAGACCAGCCTGAGTGAGAGCAAGACCCTATCTCTACTAAAATAGTAAAAATTAGCCAGGCGTGGTGGCACACACCTGTAGTCCCAGCTACTCGGGAGGCAGAAAGGCAGGAGGATCACCTGAGCCCAGGAGTTTGAGGTTGCTGTGAGCTAGGCTGACACCATGGCACTCTAGCCCAGGCAACAGAGGGAGATTCTGTCTTAAAAAAAAAAAAAAAAAAAAAAAAAAAAGTGGCTGGAGAGGAGGGGGACAAAAAGGGATTGCCCTGGTGTCCTGGGGATCTTTTTGTCTAGAAAACCTGTGTCTATGTACCCATGCAGGTGTCTGTGATACTGTGTATGTGTGCACACTTACTCATTCAGCTGACACTGAGATTTTTCCATAGGCCAGGCCCAGAGATGAAGTGGACATAGCTCCTGCCTTCAGTAGGTTCACGTTCTGGAAGGGAGACTGACACATACACGGGCAACTATGTGGAGTGTGGAGTGATAAGTGCTAGGTGACTGAGCCAAAAATTGAACCCAGGTCTGCCTTTCTACTTCCCCATGTCACTTCCCAATGTGTGCTCACCAGCGTGTATGCCTCTCTCTGTTAACGTGCTATGTGTGTTTGTGGGCACATGTGATGTTTGCTAATATATGCTTATGTCGCGGGGCATGTGCATACCCATTTATGTGTATTGCGTACTTATGCTCACAAATGTTCGTGTATGTGTGCATACATCTGTAAGCCCCTGCAATGTCTGATTTCATATGTGCCTGTGTGCGTGTGTTTATGTATATGTGAGGGCCTTGCACACACATTTACATATGTGTACAGAGTGTTCTTGTATGTGTGAGAACATTAATTGTTGAGGGAGTCACATATGTGGGCACGTCAGAGCATGTAAAAGTGCATGCATGCCTCCTCGCTGACTTGTGTATGTGTCTGGGCTTTGTTTGTTTTGTTTTTGCCACGCAGGTGTCCCTGGTAGTGAACGTGGCTAGCCAGTGCGGCTTCACAGACCAGCACTACCGAGCCCTGCAGCAGCTGCAGCGGGACCTGGGTCCCCACCACTTCAACGTGCTTGCCTTTCCCTGCAACCAGTTTGGCCAACAGGAGCCCGACAGCAACAGGGAGATTGAGAGCTTTGCCCGCCGCACCTACAGTGTCTCATTCCCCATGTTTAGTAAGGTCGCCGTCACTGGCACTGGTGCCCACCCTGCCTTCAAGTACCTGACAGGTGAGTTCTGGTCCCTTTATCCCCTCACCTTCCCTCAGGTGGCTGAGGCTGTGGTTCCCTGGGCCGCAGAAGCCACTGGCTGGCTGGGCGACCTGGGGCCCTTTCCCCTTCCTGACTCTCAAGTGGGTTGATGTTTCATTCTAGCACTAATCTCTAAGGAGACTGGGGGCAGGTGCTGGCTAAGGGCTATTCCTGCCTAAGAATATCTCCACGCCTGCTGCCTTGAAGTTCTCCTTCAGAGTCACTCTCGCGGACTTTTCTGGGATCCTGTTTCCACATTCAGGGGCTCCTAGAAGGAGACTGGGCCCCCACATTTTAGTCTGTGCAAATTAGTTGAGTTTATGGACTTACGATGGGGCAATCACTGCACAGACAGGGGACTCCACGTGCCTGGAGAGGGCTGACCAAGATGACTGACAGGCATATCCTGCCCTGAGTCAGAGGCAAAGTCTACAGGCCATGGGAAACCTTCTGAGTTAAAATACCAGATCTGAATATTTGAGAACTAGATCCTTTCTCTAGCCCCAGAAGCCTCAGAGACACAAAATGGGTCATGGTCTATGCCTGTCATTAGGGTCCTGTTTCCTCCCTGTGTGGCCTTCCTCCTCCTTTGGAGGCTCCATTTTTGCCTTTTCTCACCTCACGCTTCTGGTTACCTTTGTATCCCTCACCGCCACCAGCGCCATCTGACAACCCATTCACCTGGAAGGGTAAATGAGAAACAAGAGTATAGCAAACAAAATGTCCCTCACGGAGGCACATTTGTGTTTTGCTCTGTGGATCAACATTAATGTTTGCTTTTTTCCTGTGTGTTTTTTTAGTTCCTTCTCAGTTCCCATAGTTAGAGATCAAACCCGGCCTTGCTTTAGAAGCACCTGGGGAGCTCTAAAAAATGCATAAGCCCGAGTCCTACTGAAGAAGCCCTCCTGCCCCCCAATGATTCTGATGCAACCAGTCCATGGACTAACATTTGGAAACCATTAAGATTTAATCAGAGAATAGGGTGTAGACTATTCAGTAGTTTGAGGTTATAAATAAAGGAGGATTTGATACTGCTTTATCAAGCACTTCACAGAATCCTAAAGCAGTCGTTCTCAAACCTTGGCCCCATATCAGAATCTCCTGGAGAGTTTGTGAAAAATACTGATGCATGAGTCTTAACCTCAGAGATTCTGATTTAAGTGGTCTGGGGTGTGGACTGGACCTCAGGATTATACTGCCGCAAGGGAAAGATGGACACCAATAATGGAATTCCAGGAGAGGGTGCACAGGGAAGCACACTTTGTTCTCATTCTTCCTTCTTCTCTAGAGACTTCTGGGAAGGAGCCCACCTGGAACTTCTGGAAGTATCTAGTGGCCCCAGATGGAAAGGTGGCAGGAGCTTGGGACCCAACTGTGTCAGTGGAGGAGATCAGACCCCAGATCACAGCGCTTGTGAGGAAGCTCATCCTGCGGAAGCGAGAAGACTTATAACCACTATTTTCTATTCTTCCACCACCCCATCCCATCCACCTGTCCCCACCAATGCAAACTCAGATGGTGCTTCAAAGGGAGAGATCCACTGACTCTCCTTTCTTCACTCTTACTCTACCTGTCCCGTCACTCCTGTGGGGGAAAAATTCTAGTATTTTGATTATTTGAATCTTAGAGCAACTAATAGGAACTCCTGGCCAATGAGAACTCTTGACCAGTGAATCACCAGCCAATAAGAACCTCTAGCCAGTGAAAACATGTGGCAAATAGAAGTATCAAGCAATAATCTCCCACCCTGTAAGACTTCTGTAAAATGGGAACAATTCCTACCTCACAGGGCTGTTGTGAGGATTGGGATGAAATATCTGTGAAAGTGCCTAGGACGGTGCCAGCTAAATAAGAGACATTCAATAAACATTTTTTGCATATAAATGAAAAAATAACTTGTGATCAATAAAAACTCTCATCCAACATGAATTTCTAGCCAATGGGACTCCAGAGCAAACATTTAGTACTTGTTGTTTCCTCTGTATTATTTTTTTAATTACAAAAGAAATGCAAGTTCATTGTAAAAATCCAAACAATACAGCACAATATAAAATAAAAAATGAAAGAATCCTCTGTATTTCCTATAATCTCACTCACTGTTAGCAACTTGGTATAAAGCCTTCCAGGCCTTTTTTAAAGCAAGCTAGTCATTATTGCCCAATGAGAATTCACTGACCAAAAGTATACTACAATAACAAATAGGCAAAGGATACAAATAGATAACTCACAGAAGAATATAGGATATGAAAGGATGTTCAGCCTCATTCAAGGTAGACAGATTTTTAAAATGACAATATCAGTTGTTGGTAAGGATGTGGGGAAACGGGCATTCACAGAAACCATTGGTGGGACAATCAATTGGCATAAGTTTTTGGAGGGCAATTTGGCAAAATCTTTTAAAACACAATGTTCCTACACTTTGATCCATTATTTCCCTTTCTAGAAGACCCCCAAAATGTACAAATATATGTACAATAATATGTACGTACACTGTTCACAATAGTGAAAATTTGGATGCAACCCATATGCCCATCAATAAGGGCCTGATAATAAATTATGGTACAAATCCAAATGAGAAGCTAATATAGTTATTAAAATGAATTAGATCTCAATTCGCCACCATAGACAGTTGTCCAAAAGTGAAAAAGGGTAAGTTATAAAACAGAATGAACACATAAACACACACACCCCCAAAAAAATATGAACAAGTATAATTTTTGTTTTATTTTATTTTTTAGAGACAAAATCTCACTCTGGATCTTGTCTCTTGTCAGGCTGGAGTGCAATGGCATCATAATAGTTTGCTGCAGTCTCGAACTCTTGGGCTCAAATGATCCTCCCAGCCCGGCGCGGTGGCTCACGCCTGTAACCCTAGCACTCTGGGAGGCCGAGGCGGGTGGATCGTCCTGAGCTCAGGAGTTCGAGACCAGCCTGAGCAAGAGCGAGACCCCGTCTCTACCAAAAATAGAAAGAAATTAATTGGACAGCTAAAAATATATATAGAAAAAATTAGCCAGGCATGGTGGCACGTGCCTGTAGTCCCAGCTACCCGGGAGGCTGAAGCAGAAGGATTGCTTGAGCCCAGGAGTTTGAGGTTGCTGTGAGCTAGGCTGACACCACGGCACTCGCCCCAGGCAAGAGAGTGAGACTCTGTCTCAAAAAAAAAAAAAAAAATGATCCTCCCACCTGAGCCTCCTGTAGCTGGGACTACAGTTGCACGCCACCGTACCCAGCTAATTTTTAAATTTTTTTTAGAGATGGGGTCTCACTATGTTGCCAGGCTGGTCTTGATCTCCTGGCCTCAAGCGATCCTTCCACCTCGGCCTCCTAAAGCAGTGAGATTACAGGCGCGAGCCACAGCGCCCCGCCTAACAAGTATAATATTTTTATTAAAAATTTACAATGTTAAGTGTGTATATAAACCAAACTGTTAATGGTGGTTGTCTTTGAGGTGGTAGAGTGAGCTAACAGGAGTCATTTTTATTAAGTATTTCTGTAATGTTTGAATTTTGTATGTAAAATACATGCTTCGCTTTTATATAAGTATAAAAAGAGGCAGCTGGAAACTGGAGTGATGGGCAAAGTCACTGTGCTCAGTAAACCATTGGCCAATAGGAACTTTATGTTTACTTCATCAAGGCCACTCTTCTAGAAGTCTGGAGACTCAAATTCAAGTCCTGACTGTGCCGCTGATTCACAGACTGAGCAAATTGTTCCCCCTCTGCTGTCCTCCATTTTCCCAGTGGACAACGAAAGGGTTGAACTGTGGTTGGAGTTCTCACAGTCTCCCGTAACGGTCCTTCTCAAAAGCTCTCCCAAGTACAGTGAGGGCTACCTGTGAGCTGACCACAAGCCCCCCCACGGTGGCCTCCAGCCTGCCCTTACGCACCCTACTCTAAGCTCCCACTCTGCATGGGCTCGTGTGTACGCACACGCACATACACACAATGAAACCCAGACGTCAGAAGTGTTCATGATGGACATCTCGGAACCACATTCTCCCACAGCGGCCTCCGCACTCTATACCCACTGCCTCTACCACCCGTATTCGCGCCTTACCTCACTGCACTTACAGAAGCCATCGCTTAGCTCCTCACTGTGAAATCCAGTGAACATCTCTCCGACCTTATCCTACTTGACCCGCTCAGACACATCTGCCATTGCTGCTGTGCTCTTCTCCCTGACACAATTTTTTCCCTCCCCCGCCCCTGTCTTCCCTTAGTTTTCCTCCATCTCTCTGAGTGCTCCTTCCTTCTCCACCTGCTTCTTCCCCGCGGCTCTTCCTTGGGGTTCCAGTCTGGTCCCTTTTCTCACCCTAAGTACTTCCACAGCCACCTCTTTTGCTCTCATGGTTTTGAGTACCATCTGTACACTGATGACACCCAAATCTCGACCTTATATCTACACTGGACTCATATCCATCTGCTTACTGGGCATCTCTACAGACACCTCAATTCGACAGGTCCGGAACTAAACTTACCACGTTTCCCCGACATGTCTGCGCTCCCTCCCACCCAGCCTTTGCATCCCTCAAGCCACCTCTCTCTCTTTTTTTTTTTTTCATGAAACAGGGTCTCACTCTGCTGCCCAGGCTGGTGTGATCATATGATCATAGATCAACATAACCTCGAACTCCTGGGCTCAAGCAATTCCGCCTCAGCCTCCCGAGTAGCTAGGAGTACAGACATGCGCCACCACACCCAGTTATTTTTTATTTTTATTTTTTTGTAGAGATGAGGTCTCGCCATTGCCCAGGCTGGTCTCAAACTCCTGGCCTCAAGCAACCCTCCTGCCTTGGCCTCCCTAAGTGCTAGGAATACAGGCATGAGCCACCGCACCCCGCTCACCAAGCCTTCTCTTTCACACACCCCTCACTTGCTCACTTGCTCACTGGCTTATAACACTCTAGTCTCAGCATTTAAGCAACTGCCCTCCCCCTTCCCCCACCTCAGCCCGGTGCCTGGACCTTACAGATTAGGTCAGCATGAATTGCATGGTAAGCATTTTGAGCTTCAGCTCCATGCCTGTTCCTGACTAGACCCTATCTGGAAATAAAAATGAGCAAACCATTTCCCCAGAAACTGAGAGTCCAGCTGAGGATTGTACACTTCCAATTAGACCTGCATTCCTACAGAACAGCTTCCCGCTGTTTCTAAGTCCCCACTAACATGTGCAAGAGTCCTCCAGGAAAAATGTCTCTTTAAATCCTTATCAACTGTCACCTTAGTCATTGGTTAACCAGTATCTGCTAACATCTTAGTTTTAAATTAATCCTTTGGTTATCAGCTAACATTTGAATAGTTAATATTTGATTATCTACTAACACTTTAATTATCTTCTAACATCTTATTTATAAGCCGAATACTTTATTAGGTTATGCCTTAGTACTTAGTAGTTTAGCTATTTGCTACACCTTAATTATGAATCAATATTTTAGTCTTCTGCTTAAATCTTATTACTGCTCCCTTAGCTATCTGCTGAGTTTAGAGTAGATGAGCAAGCCAGATACCAACAGTTAGGAATTTGGGGAGAAGGTCATTTCTGGATACAGATATGACAAAGGCCTCTGTCTTTTGCTGGGCTCTCCTTCACCCCCAGATGATTCTCTTTCAACATCAACATCAGGTCCAGAGAAAAAATGAGGTCCCAACGTAATTACTTATTTGCTTCTCTGAGCCAGGCTAGAGGGTGGAGGGAGGAGGATGTGACTGTGAGGGGACTTCCTGGAACATTGTGCTGGGAGGGGACATTCACTCATCAACAAACATTTCTTGAGCCCTGCTTATATGTCCGGTTCTAATAATACAAAAGTAAACAAAACAGCCCATGTTCTGAGCTGTGCACAGTGGCTCATGCCTGTAATCCCAGCAACTTGGGAGGCTGACATGCGGAGATTCCTTGAGCCCAGGAGATGGAGGCTAGAGTGAGCTATGATGATGCCACTACATTCCAGCCTAGGCTACAGAGCAAGACTCCACCTCTTAAAAAAAAAACACAAAAAAAATGCATGTTCCCAGCTGCTATGGCATTTACAGAATAGTGGAAAAGACAAACATTAAACAAATAATTACATCAATTATTATATAATCATAATTATGATAAGCACTAGGAAGAAGTACAGGGAGCTATGAGCATGTATAGAAGGGCACTTGGCTAGGCACAGTGGCTCACAACTATAATCCCCACATTTTTGGAGGTGAAGGCAGGAGGATCACTTGAGCTCAGGAGTTCAAGACCAGCCTGGGCAATATAGCAAGATCCTGTCTCTATAAAAAAATTTCAAATTAGCTAGGTGTGGTGGTGTGCAACTGCAATCCTAGCTACTCAGGAGGCTGAGGCAGGAGGATCGCTTGAGCCCAGGAGTTTGAGGTTGCAGTGAACTATGATGATGCCACTGCACTCCAGCCTGGGTGACAGAATAAGACCTGTCTCAAGAAAAAAAAAAAGTGGCAATTGACCTATTCTGGGATTCATAGAAGACTTTCTTGAGGAATGACATGAAAGCTGAGAACTGAAACTTTAATAAGAGTTCAAAAATACAGTCTCAAATAAAGTAGAAATTCATTTCTATCCCTTGTGAAAGTCAGACCTTTACTCCTCTCTATGAATGCATCAGGAAACCAGGGTTATGGCTCTGCCATCCCTAGGATGTTGCCATCCTCTGCATGGTCCAAGATGGCTGACTACCTCAACCATATTCCTTTAAGGGCACCACATTACATCCTACATATCAGAAGGACTTAGTCACATAGCTACACTCTGATCACTAGGAAATAGATTTTTATTCTGTGTGGCCATGTGCCCAGGTGAAAATTAGAGATTCCATTAACACAGAAGAAGGGGAGAACAGATGTTGAGGGGGCAGGTATAAGCAGCCTTCTCTGCCCCACACCTTAACATCTTTCAAATCTCCCTTCTCCTTCGTCCTGTTGCTTCCTGCCTCAGTCTTTATTTGAGACTGTTTACTTTGGGTTACTGTACAGCAGCCAAATCCCTATCCGAACACAAAGTGGGAGAAGCCACAGGTAAGGGTTGAGAAGTAGGGATGTAAGTGTGCCCCAGCACCAAACTGATTGCCATGTTCGTTTTCATGCCTTTCTCCACTGCACAGGTGGAACTTCTCTTCCTTGCCTTGATAGTGCTGTGTCCCTTATCTCCATTGTATTCCTTGAGCGCGGCAAATGCCTAGCCCATAGTAGGTGTTCAAAATGCATGTGTTGACCAGCTGACCTCATTGCCATCATCCATGTCTGTTTCTGAATATCCCAGGGACTGTCTGAGCCCCTGCCTAGGTTCCCCCTGAAAGAGTCAAATCCTCCCAAGATAGGGGTTGACCACTCTCAGTGAGGATGGAAAAGTCCAGTCAGAAGGCCCCTTGTTCTTAACCTCTTAGTATATGAGTACTCTCCTGTTATCACATGACCAACTGAGCCCTGCTTGTCATTCTCCAGAGGGAGTCCTGGGGCCACCAGAGACCTGGTATTAGTGACGATTGCATGGCACATAGTTATATTTATAAAGCATTTGTAGGCCAGACACAGTGGTTCACACCTTTAATCGTAGCACTCTGGGAGGCAAAGGAGGGAGAATCAATTGAGATCAGGAGTTCGAGACCAAACTGAGCAAGAAAGAGACCCAGCCTCTACAAAAAAATAGAAAAATTAGCAGGCATGGTGGTGTGCACATGTAGTCCCAGCTACTTGGGAGGCTGAGGCAGGAGGATCACTTGAGCCAAGGAATGTGAGTTTGCAGTGAGCTATGATGATGTCACTGCACTCTATCCTGGGCAACAGAGTGAGATCCTGTGTCCAAAAACCAAAACAAAATAAATAAAAAGTATTTGTAGGCCAGGCATGGTGGCTCAGCCTGTAATCCTAGCACTCTGGGAGGCCGAGGCGGGCAGATCATTTGAGCTCAGAAGTTCGAGACCAGCCTCAGCAAGAGCGAGATCCCATCTCTACTAAAAATAGAAAGAAATTAGCCGGACAACTAAAAAATACGTACAAAAAATAAGCCGGGCATGGTGGCGCATGCCTGTAGTCCCAGATACTCAAGAGGCTGAGGTAGAAGGATTGCTTGAATTCAGGAGTTTGAGGTGGCTGTGAGCTAGGCTGACGCCATGGCACTCTAGCCCGGGCAACAGAGTGAGACTCTGTCTCAAAAACAAAAAAAAAAGGATTTGTAGTTTATCTAAAATTCAAATTTAATTGTTCATCCTGTACTTTATCTGGCAACCCTAATGTAAGGTTGAGAACCATGCAGCAGGGAGTTAAACTAGGTAGCCTGTAGGACCCTTTCAACTCTAGGAAACAAAGATTCATAGATTCTTCTGATTTGCCTTATTCCTTCCGGTGAAAGCAGAAACTCTTCTCAGGATTATAGTAAAACAGTTGAGAATGATAATTAATAGGCAAATTAATATAACAAATGACAATACCCCCTTACTAGCTGTGTAGTCTTGGAATCAATCTAGCTGTCCACCAATGGATGAATGGATAAAGAAACTGATATGTATACAAAAGAAAGTGATACGTATACAAAATGGAATATTAGCCTTAGCAAAGAAGGGAATTCTGTCATTTGTAACAACGTGGATGAACCTCACGCCAAGTGAGACAAGCCAGGCATAGAAAGACAAAAACTGCATTATCTCACTTGTATGTAGAATCTAAAATAGTCAAATTCACAGAAGCAGAGAGAATGGTAATTAACGGAGGCTGGGGCTTAGGGAAATGGTAAGATGTTGGTCAAAAGGGGCAAGGTTTCAGTTACACAACAGGAACAACTTTTTTGAGATCTATTGCATAGTATGGTGAATATAGCTAATAATAATGTATTATTATTGTTATACAGTATTATACATATTATACAATATTATTATTATTAGAATTTTCTAAATTGCTAAGAGTAAATTTCAAATGCTCTCACCACAAAAAATAAGTATCTGAGGTGCTGAATAAGTTCATTAGCTTGTTTTAGTCATTCTACATTTATATATATATAAAAACATATATATAGCATTACTTTGGATCCCATAAAAATACATAATAATTTGTCAATTTACAATAAAACAAAATAAAGAGGATAACCCAACTAAAAAATAGGCAAAACAAACATTTTGCCAAAAAAGATACAGGCATACCTTGTTTTATTGTGCTTTGCTTTATTACGCTTTGCAGATACTGTGTTTTTTACCAATTGAAGGTTTGCGGCAACCCTGCCTCAAGCAAGTTGGCACCATTTTTCCAACAACATGTGCTCACTTTGTGTCTCTGTGTCATATTTTGGTCATTCTTGCAATATTTCAAACTTTTAAATTGTTATTATATCTGTTATGGAGATTGTACAATTACTATTGTAATTTGTTTGGGGGTGCCACAAACTACACCCATATAAGACAGTGAACTTAGTCAATTCATGTTATGTGTGTTCTGACTGCTTCAGTGACTGGCCATTCCTCCATCTCTCTCCCTCTCCTCGGGCCTTCCTATTCCCTGAGACATGAGAATATTGAAATTAGGCCAATTAATGCCCTATAATGGCCTTTAAGTGTTCAAGTGAAAGGAAGAGTCACACATCTCTCACTTTAAATCAAAAGCTAGAAATGACTAAGCTTCGTGATAAAGGCATGTAGAAACCCTAAATAGGCCAAAAGCTAGGCCTCTTGTACCAAACAGACAAATTGTGAACGCAAAGAAAAAATTCTTCAAGGAAATTAAAAATGCTTCTCCATGGAACACATAAATGGTAAGAAAGCAAAACAGCCTTATTGCTGATACAGAAAAAGTTTTAGTGGTCTGGATAGAAGATCAAACCAGCCACCACATTCCCTTAAGCCAAAGCCTAATCTTACAGCAAGGCTCTAACTCTCTTTACCTCTATGAAGGCGAAGAGAGGTGCGGAGCTGCAGAAGAAAAGTTTGAAGCTAGAAGAGGTTAGTTCATGAGGTTTAAGGAAAGAAGCCTACTCCATAACATAAAAGTGCAAGGTGAAGCAGCAAGTGCTGATGGAGAAGCTGCAGCAAGTTATCCAGATCTGGCTAAGATCACTGAAGAAGGTGACTACACTAAACAACAGATTTTCAGTGTAGATGAAACAGCCTTATGTTGGATGAAGATGCCATCTAGGACCTTCATTAGCTACAGAGGAGAAGTCAATGCCTGGCTTCAAAGCTTCAAAGGATAGGCTGACCCTCTTGTTAGGGGCTTATGCAGCTGGTGACTTCAAGTTAAAGCCAATGCACCTTTATCATTCCAAAAATCCTAGGGCCCTTAAGAATTATATGAAATCTACTCTGCCTATGCCCTAGAAATGAAATGACATAGCCTGGATAACAGCACATCTGTTCACAGTATGGTTTACTGAATATTTTCAGCCCACTGTTGAGACCTGCTACTCAGAAAAAAGGTTCCTTTCAAAATACTTTGCTCATTGACAATGCACCTAGTCACCCAGGAAATCTGATGGTGATACACAAAGAGATGAATGTTGTTTTCATGCCTGCTAACACAACATCCATTCTGCAGCCCATGGATCAAGGAGTAATTTCAACTCTGAAGTCTTATCATTTAAGAAATATTAAGCCATCCCATAAGGCTATGGCTGCTATACACAGTGATTCTTTTGACGGACTGGGCAAAGTAACTTTTATATGCACTGGGAAACCAAAAAAGTTGTGTGACTCACTTTATTGTGATACTCACTTTATTGCAGTGGTCTGGAACTGAACCAGCAATATCTCTGAAGTGTTACTGTTTATGAATGGCTAATAAGCACATGAAAAGCTATTCATCATTAGCCATTAGGCAAATACAAATTAAAGCCACAATGAGAAATCACTGCACATCTATAAGAATGGTTAAAATAAAAAATATTGACAATACCAAATGCTAGTGAGGATACAGAGCCCTGACTCTTACGCACTGCTGGTGAAAATGCAAAATGGTACAGGAAAACAATTTGGCAATTTCTTATAAGGTTAAACATACATCTATCATGTAATTCAGAAATTTTACTCCTAGGTAATCCCCTCAGAGAAATGGAAACACATGTCCAAAAAAAATGAAAGCATATGTGCAAAAATGTATATACTTAATAGTAACTTTATTCATAATAGTCCCAAACTAGAAACAACCCAAATGCCCATTAATAGTGGAATGGATAAACAAATTGTATAATTTCCATATAATAAATTACTATTCAGCAATAAAAAGAAAGAAACTACTTTTATATGCAATAATTGTGTGTATCTCAAAGGCACTGTGGTGAGCAAAAGAAGCTGAACACAGTGATTCCATTAATATAACATAAAATTCAAGAACAGGCAGAACTAATCTTTAAGGACAGAGAGCAAAGCAGTGATAGGTAAGGCAAGGCTCAGGGAGAAGAGGGCTGATTGCAAATGGGCAAAAGGGATGGTGATAGGTGATGGAAATGTGCTATATTTTGACTGTGGTAGTGGTTACATTTGTCAAGACTTACCAAACTGTACACTTAAAATGGGTGTATTTTATCATCTATGAAATATATCTTAATAAGGTTGATTTTTAAAAGAAAAAATTCAAAAGAAGTATCATTGTGATAGCAATAAAGAATAGCAATGAAGAATTAGAAGGAACCTTAATGTCCAAGAGAATGGATAATAAATCATATATTCACTGACTGGAAAACTATATAGCAGCAAAAATAAATGAACCAGATAGAGCATACACATCAGTATAGACAAAACTCACAAACAGAAGACTGAATGAAAAAGCAAGTTCCAGAAGAAAACATACAGTATGATGTTATTTATTTAAAATTTAATCACCTGCAAAGCAATTCCATACATTGCTCAAAGATCCACACATATGTGAGCATAAATAAGAACATGGGAATGATAAATAACAAATTTGAGAGAGCAGTTACCTCTTTTTTTTTTTCTTTTTTTTTTTTTTGACACAGAGTCTGACTCTGTTGCCCTGGCTAGAGTGCCATGGCATCAGCCTAGCTCACAGCAACCTCCAACTCCTGGGCTCAAGCAATCCTCCTGCCTCAGCCTCCCGAGTAGCTGGGACTACAGGCATGTGCCACCATGCCCGGCTAATTTTCTCTCTATATATATTTTTTTAGTTGTCCAGATAATTTCTTTCTATTTTTAGTAGAGACAAGGTCTCGCTCTTGCTCAGGCTGGTCTCGAACTCCTGACCTTGAATGATCCACCTGCCTCGGCCTCCCAGAGTGCTAGGATTACAGGCATGAGCCACCGCGCCCGGCCAGCAGTTACCTCTTGGGGGAATAGGTAGGAGTACACAGGTGATTTCTAACCAGATTGATCAATTTTTTTATTTCTTAAACTGAGTGGAGGATATGTGGGTGGCCGTTGTATTAATATTATTCTTTATGTTATTTTGTGTGTCTTAAAGATTTACCAGCAAAACAAACAGCAAACCAACGAAAACCTAGAAGGAGAGGGTGGCCACAGAGTGGAGAACAGCCTGGCTGGAATCGCATCTAGGCCACCATCCTGATTTGTCCCTAGATTTGATGTTCCACTGAGGCTAGGTCATTTCTCTCAGAGTGAGACACAACAGCTTCACTTTGGAAGAGAAGGGAAAGCATCCTTCCTAACCTGGCACTCAGAGAAACTTGATGCATGTCTTGTCCTTTCTTTGCTTCTCCAGCTGCAGTGACCTGCAAGCTGGTACCCAAGCCTGGCCAGGGTTTGGGGGCAAAGGGCGGGCTGGTCAGTGGTGGCATCCACACAGTCACACAGGCACAGCTGGGAGCAGGAGGTAAAGGAGAGGGGGGCTGCTGGCCTTCTGCCCAGTCCAGAGGCCAGGGACCCACTGCGGACCACAGACACAACCAAGACTGGGTACTAGTCCTGCCTGGGCCATAGATCTCTGTGTGACATTGAGCAGAACCAGCTACGGGAGCCACAGGTTGCCCTCAAGTTGTCACTTCCATCGATGCAGCTACTGGGCTGCATGGCTGATCATAGCGAAGGGATGAAGGGACGTTTCTTTCTGACCCTTTCTGGGGGAACGCAGCCCTCAGAGCAAAAGCTGCAGAGGTCTAGAGGGCACTGTTTTGAGAGCTGCACAGAAGGGGCTTCCTGTTAAGGCTTGCCCAGTGCCAGACTTCACACTCCTCCATCTCACTGCCCTATGTACAGAGAGGTAAAGTAACCAGCCTAAGGCACATAGCAGGTGATTGCAACTTCTTACCTATAAATCCTTGGGCAAGTTACTTAACTCTCTGGGTCTCAATTTTCCTATCCGTAAAGTGGATGCATAATTGTGTGTATATTACGTACCTGGAAGAGTTCATGCCAAGGTATTAATAGAGATATTTCTGTGTGGTGAAATTATGGGTGACTTTTATTTGTTTCTCTTTATTTTTTTTTTAGAAACAGGGTCTTGCTCTGGGCTCAGGCGATCCTCCCACCTCAGCCTCCCAAGTAGCTAGAACTACAGGCCAAGTACCACTACACCTGGCTAATTTTTTAGTAGAGATTTGGGTCTCACTATGTTTGCCCAGGCTGATCTCAAACTCCTGGTGTCGAGCCTCCCAAAGTGCTAGGATTATAGGTGTAAGCCATCACATCGTGCCTAGCTGATTTTTATTTTTTCTTTTAGTTTATCTGTATTTCCTAATTTGTTGGGTTTTCTTTGGTTTTCTTTTTTTTTTTTTTGACCCAGCTAGAGTGCAGTGTCATCACAGCTCACAGCAACCTCAAACTTCTGGGGCTCAAGTGATCCTCCTGCCTCAGTTTTCCAAGTACCTAGGACTACAGGTGGGCACTACCACGCCGGGTTAATTTTTCTATTTTTTGTAGATTGGGTCTTGCTCTTGCTCAGGCTGGTCTCAAACTCTTGGCTTCAAGTGATCCTCCCCGCTTAGCCTCCCAGAGTGTTAGAATTATAGGCGTGAGCCACTGTGCCCAGCCTAATTTGTTGTTTTACAATGAATATGCATTTGTTGTTTTTAATTTTTCTTAATGGAGAGAGTAATATTACACAAGATTGTTGTGAAGATTAAAGGAGACAATGAAAAGCTCAGAGCATAATTTCTAGTTCCCAGTGTTCTCCCTGCCCACCCTTCCCTCCTTTACTTTCTTTCCCTTCTGGTGTTGGGCACTCTGGCCCCAAGACCTCAGCTGGGGAGGGAGAAGCAGGTGGTATAGGACTCTGACCAGTTACTGGCTGTCTGGCTTTGGGTAAACTATTTAAGGTCCCTGAGTCTCAGTTACCTTATCCGCAAAATGGGAAGACTGACCCCTACTGCAGAGGAAGTTTTCAAGTCTACATGACATACAGGATGGGAAATTGCCTGGCTCATAATAGGTCAACAATAAATGTCTGCAGGAGAACATAATGAAGGAACATAATGTACATAATGAAGGAAAAAGCCTTAAAGTAGGAGCCAGACCATGGAAACTAGAAGATTTTAACGTAGGTCCACAGAACCCAAGGAGTCCACAGATAGAGTGCAGAGGCTCCATGAACTTAGATAGGAAAAATACATCCTTGTTATCACTAACCTCTAATATCTAGCATTTTCTTTCATTATGCATATAGGCAAAAAGAAACCAAAACCCACAGTAGTAGTAGGACTTGTGACTTTGTCACAAACAGAAATCACAGATATTTTCATATTGCCTTAGTCCTACATTACAGTAGACACATATTGAAATACTGCTTATTTTCATTCACCACCTCAAAACTGTAGTAGTTAATAGACCCATCTCTAAATTTTATTTGACACTTTTTACAAAGTAGGACTAAATCATAGTTTAATATAACCGGTATCCTCTGTAATCCTAAATAATTTATTTTTTTGCAGTTAAAAACATTATTCTGAATAGGAATCATCAGACTGCCAAAGGCTACACAGACATGGGTAGCAGTCCTACCTGGGCCATGGATCGCTGTGTGACACTGGGCTTGTTATTTCTCTCAGGGGCATAATCATCCCCACTTGGTTCATCCCACAGGGTTGTTGGGAGGAACTAATTGTTGGCTGGGAAGGGGTTTTGGAAACTGTCAGAGGCTTCCTAGTTTTGCCAAAAGCCAGGGCAGAGTGCTTCCTTCCTCCCAGCTGGTCTCCAGGCCTCCAGGAGCCTCTCTCCTTCCCAGAGGATTCCTGCCCCTTCACCCTCCATCTGATAAACAGGGCCAAAGTGCATCTTCATTAGAGTAGGCCCTCCAGCTCCCTGTTTGCAGAGCTCCACAGCACAGGGGAGAAATTTTCTGGGTCATAATATAACAATTCCCTTCAGTTTTCATATTTGACCTCACAGTGACCCTCGAGGACACTACCCCCTCAAAACCCTTCCCGGCTCCCTCAGATGGTACCTCTCTGTGTCCATGGTTCCTGCATTTCCCTTTTACTGCCCTGTCCTGTGACTGTGTCAGTCTGACTCCTCCATCGTACTGTGTGTTTCTCAAGGGCAGACCCAGATCCGACCCCTCTGAGGGGCCCCAGTCCCTGGGTCGGGTGTGCGGCATATACCAGCATCTGAGGGGCTGGCCTGGAGGAAGACAAGGAACCGGAAGCACAGAGAGAAAAAGCAGGAAAGGGGCAGGGCTGGGTTTGAGCCCAGACCCCCTGATACCCAGGATCCATTCCCCACACACCTGAAGCAAGGGGTGGGGGACGCCCAAGGCATCGCACTGACCCCTTCCTACTCTACCCATTGACAGCTAAGGCCCTGAAGGAGCCGTATGAAGCCCTTAGACATCACCTGTCTGTCCTCTCAGAGTACACTGGGGAAACCAAGGCTCTGAGAGCTCCTTCAGACTGTGGTTCTCTGATCCTAGTGACAACACAGCCCTTATAATCTGGAAATAATTTTTCAAAATGGACAGGTCTTCTGGATTTGCTTGTAGGTAGGGGGAAGGAAGCTACCATCTGGGACAATTCACTCCCACACTCTCTCCCTTGTCCTAGGCCAGTGGCCCGGAGTATGAACTGGGGGGTGTGAACATTATCAGTACAGGAGGTAGTTCTTAGGGAAAGGAATAAACAGCAAGTAGCCAGAAAATGAGGACATTTAAAAGTCCACTGGAAAAGAGGTGCTGTGAAGTAAGGCCTTCCAACTAGACAGACCGGGGTTAAAATCCCATGGGCTCAGGGGCTCCAGGAAATGACTTCTCTCTCGTCCTCAGCTCTCATCTATAAAATGGGTTTGAAAATCCCTGGTCTTCTGGGTCATAGTGAAGATTAAGTGAAGTAGTGTGTTAACCATCCCTGTATTGACCCTACTGTGTGGTCACTGGCCGGTCGCTTTTCTGGAACCAGGAACTGCCCAGAGATTCCAAGCGCCCAGCCCAGCACGTGCCTATCACCAAGAGGGTGCTCGGGGCAGGTGAGGAGCCCTCGCTGGTGGCCTCGAATTCCTGCCCCGCCACCCGGGCCTTGCCTTTCCTCTCTGAGCACGCAGCGCCCTCGTGCATAAACTGGGAAGGCAGTGTGGCCGGCGGCGGTGCGCGGGCAGGACGGGCGCGCACTCGGCTCCCCCGGGCAGCTCCCGCAGTCGGCCCGCTGGTCGGCTCCCGCCCCACTTCCCGCCGCTCTCCACTCCCACCGCTCCTCCGCCCTCCTCCTCACGCTCCTCTGCCTCCTGGCCGCCCCTCCCGCCGCGGTCCCGCGTACCTGGTCGCCACTCGGTCCTCGGGGGCTCCGGGTCTCAACCGCTGCGCCTCGCGCTGTGTCCTTCTCTGTCTCTGTGTCTCTGCCCCTCGCCCCTCTACTTCTCTGTCTCCGCTTTCCTCAGGCGCGGTTCCGCCTGGGTCGGCCCCTCGCTCCCCGGCTCTCCTCTCGCCAGCCGTCCGGGGGCCCGAGGTGGCCGCGGGCCGGGCGCGGGGCGCGATGAGCGGCGCCTGCACGAGCTACGTGAGCGCGGAGCAGGAGGAGGTGCGCGGCTTCAGCTGCCCGCGGCCGGGGGGCGAGGCGGCCGCCGTCTTCTGCTGCGGCTTCCGCGACCACAAGTACTGCTGCGACGACCCGCACAGCTTCTTCCCCTACGAGCACAGCTACATGTGGTGGCTCAGGTACCGGCCCTGGCCCTAACCCTACCTTGAACCCCACTCCACTCTTAGCCCCCTCGCCCCACCCTCAGCCCTCCTCCAAGTGCCCACCTAAACATCAGCACCAATCCCCCCATCCGGGCCCTACCCCCTCATGCCCAACACTGACCTTTACTCTCACCCTGCCACCAACCCAACCTCCCCTGAAATCCCTTCTCAGCTCGATGCCCTCATCCTGACCCCAACCATTATTTAGATCCGTGCTCGAACCTCAC
>RJWJ010003420.1:0-72056 GCA_004363605.1 Indri indri
AAAAAAAAAAAAAAAAAAAAAAAAAAAAAAAAAAAAAAAAAAAAAAAAAAAAAAAAAAAAAAAAAAAAAAAAAAAAAAAATCCCCAAGGAAGGATAAACCATAAAATGAAAATAAACTTTTACCTATGGAGAAAGCAAAGAGATAGAGTTGAAGGATCAGAGATAGAAGCTAGAATTCTCTCAACAGACTTTCTAGATTTGGCTTTGGAACCGTGAAAATATATAGTTAAAAAAACAAATTTAAAAAACGAGTAAATAATTATAAGCAAAATGAACTACATATCAAGTTGGAGGCATCACTGTATGAAGAACTCTTCCTAGGGACATTAAAACAGAACTATCCACTCTTAGTGGGATTTACCCTCAAGGACAAAAAGAACTGCAGAACCTAAACTCTTTTCAGTCACCGTGTCGGGAGCAACCACAGTGGCGTTATCATCTTGAGACTGTTGGATCATAATCGTGCAAAAAAGCCAATGAGCATTTGTGTGCTAAGTGGTCGGATTTTTAGCATGGGAGAAAGGAAGTACAGATGATTATCGATGAAGCTAAATAAAAACCTTATAATCCTGAGTCAGAATGGGAAATATCAATATGACCTGATAATGTGTTTTCTTTATCCATATATTAATCTCGATATCTACTCATCTACCTACCATCTATTTTCATAGCTCTGATCAGTGAAAAGGCCTATGTAGGGAAAGGGCTTAAACTCCCCCCCCCCCCCCAAAAAAAAAACAATCCTCATTTCTCATTCTTGGTGGAGTTTACTTTCCAGCTCGGTTCTCCTGGAAACCCGATAAGGTGGAACGCCGGCTGTGTTACTAGGCAACATCACTCGTGGTAAAAATGACCCGCTGCGTCTGGACAGCGAGGACAGCGAATGAATCATAAATACCTGGTGGGAAGCTGCGGCTTTGGGGTTCCGAGTATTACGCCTCTGGGAAGTAGGCCTGTCCCCTCATCCCCAGGAAACTATTACCAGAGATATCAGTTCCAAATTGGGATGTAAGGCCTTAATTTGTTGTTTATCTGGAATTTCAATTTAACTGGACATCCTGTGTTTTATCTGGTAACCCTACTTGGGGACAAGGGGCTGGAGAAATGCCCACCACTACCTAGCTGGCATGCTGTGCTTCCTGTCTGGGCACCCTTTTTCTAAGTGAAGTCGATGCCAAGCGTGGCCTGTTGTACTCTAAAGAGGGCACTGTAACCTAGAAACAGTGACCGGCTCAGGTATAATAGCACCCCAAGAATCCAGATTGTGGTCTCTAATACTATTTCCCATTTCAAGGAAATGGCTGATTCCACTCTGGGGCAGCAAAGATACAGGATGAACTTAGAACATCTTGTCATGCTAAAAAGCAAACAATCTATTGAAGACCACTGTGTTCACGTGGGAGGACTCAGGAGCTGGCGTGGAAAGGCTGGGGTTTGCCAATACGAAGAGATGGGGAGCAAGGAGGGTGTAGCTGTAACAAGATCGGCCATGAGTTGATCATTGTTTAAGCTGGGTGATGGGTATATGAGGATTCATTATGTCATGTTCTCTAAATCTGTGTTTTTGAAATTGCCCATTTTTTATTGTGGGCAATTTAATAATAATTTTTAATAATAAAATAAAAAGTGGCTATACTAATTTCCATTCCCTCTAGCAGGGGTGTAGAATCATAATGATAATTTTAGATGGCTATGTGGAGTTGAAGTATCATACATTATTTATCCTATTCTTTTAAATGTATTTTAAAGACGATTGTATAGGCTGGAAGTTTGAAAAGTTTGAGTATAAAGAAGACCCAGTTGTACATGCACATAAATAAGCAGTCGGAAACTCTAGCTTTCACGGGTAAAGAGCTAAGGCTGAGAGAGAATTTAAATTCTACTCGAGAGAAGGCAGAGGAAGCGCACCGGCAGGCAGTCGTGGGGCGCACGCGCCTCTGTGCCCCTTGTTCTCTCCCGTGGGAGCAGAGAGGGGGCAGACCGAGCGCTCTGGGGCCCTGGAAGACCGATTCTGTGAGCCTAGAGGCAAAGGTGACCCTCCTGCCATTGCATCTCCAGGGCTCCTGGGGACAAGTCATCACTCCACCTCGCTGCAGGGACCCCCTGGAGCAACAGCCTAGGGGGCATCACCCACCCCAGAGAGAGGAGCCAGAGTCACTAAGACTTTGTTTGAGAGCTGCTTCTGCTCTCTTCAGCTCCCACCAGCAGGCTGTGTTGGGAGAGCAGGGCTGTACCTGAGCGCCTCTCGCCAGGCAGCACAGATGCCCTGCGTGTCCCAGGCTGTGGCCCAGCCTGTGCCAGGTCACCAGGCTGCGCTTAGCCCTCAGGGTGCCCTCATTCACCACAATGCCACTTGCCAGCTTTTGGTCACTTCTTTCATCTCTGCCCACCTCCCATCTCCTGGGTCCTGGAGCAGGCCCTGGGCCTCTCGGAAGGGCCTTTGCAGTTTCAGGCCTCCTAGGGCAATTGCTAACCCTGAGGGCTGCTCACAGCTTCTGGAAAGCAGCTTTAAAAATATGAATACCTGCAATCAGGGCTGAACTGGTCAGAGCTGTCAAACCACAGTAAACCCGACTTCTCTCTCCTGACAACTGATTCTGGGAAACAGTGTCCTCCCATTGAATACCTGGTCTGTCACCAGCAGAGGAAACTCCAGTTTCTCTTTTTTTTTTAATTTATCTTTTTTTTCTCCTGTTCTCTGAGAGGAAACTCCAGTTTCTAAAGGTACACAAAGGACACAAGAATCCTGCGGGTGGGTGGTGGCCCTGGTCCCCTTTTATCTGACCCACCTTTTTCAGAAGGAAACCAATTTCTTAGACAAATTGGACCTTTTAATTTATTTATTTTACATAAGCCTGGGTAGACAGGAACAAATTGGGCCTTTTCTGACTGTGCAATTGGTGCTGGATACATATCTTTTAAATCAAATTTACTCTTGCTTTGGCTGCTTGATTTTTTTGGGTGATGAAAACATACAATTATAATCATGCTGAAAGGCATTTGTTTCTAGAAAGCTTCGACGTCTGTTTTTGAGAATGAAAAAAGCATTACTTTTGTGTGCATTCTTTTGCTCCCTGTTAAAACATTCATTCCAGGATGGTCTACCTTGGGAGCACAGACTACAGGGTGATTATTATTTTGGTTCAACATACACAACAGGGAAGCAGCACACATAGCTATAACTGTACTTTAGATAAAACCGGGTACTGCTCTGCCAGACCTCTTAGGTCTTTCTCCTCTCTTGCTGCTTTAGCAAATTCCACCCAAATATTATGTAGCTCTCTAAGCATGTGAAGAGGAAACGTAGCTTTGCATGTTCTTACACTGTCATGACTCTGATATTTTCTCGTTCTCCCCAAGCTCCTCCGGTATCTCTCTCTCCCTACTCTGAAGAAAGTTTCCCCTTGGTTCTGCTGACCACTTTCTACCAATATTCTGAAGACACCAAGGAGGACTTGGGCACTCTCCTTTCTCTTCTTAGTTTTTCTCCCTCAGGGAAGACATGATTTCACACATGACATCCATGAGCTCAAATCTCTCATCATCGCTATAGAATTCAGCTAAACAAACATTGATCAGGCACCTATTGCCAGCAGAAGTGTATCGGTTAGGAATACACTTGGCTGCAAGTAACAGAGGGGGGAAAAATCAAACTATAGAGTCTTAAATAAAAAAGATTTTTTTTGTCATGTGAAAATAAATTCAGGAGACACGGAGCTTCTGATGTTGGTTCAGTGGCTGAAAATTATCAGGGATAGTGTCTGTTGTTATTTTGCCGTTCCCTTACGGGTTCGAGATAACTATGACAGTTATATATTCAAATTATATAACTGTTATGTTACATATTCACCATTTGAATCCATATTCAAGGCAAGAGGAAGAAAGGATCATGCTGGCATTGTCTGTCTCTTTATATTAAGAATGCAAAAGATTTCCCAGAACCTCCCAACAGACTTTTGCTAACATCTATGTGGCCAGAATGTGTCACGTGGCCAGGTCTAGATGCAATGGTAGCTGGGAAGACAATTGTGTAGCTTTTCTAATTCCTAATGTAGAGTCAAGGGAGAAGGAAATTGGGAATGGGCATGAGTCAGCCAAACTACTGCATTTGCAATGAGATCCTTCAGTTGTACTTTGAGTTTCTTCTTGGAATTTAACATGTCTGGAGTCAAGCTCAGCATTCCCTCCCCTCCAATTCCTATCTCTTCCTAGCTTCCTACCTCCATTTATTTAGCTCCTTTCCTTGCCTCCTGTGAAAGAGTTCACAACTGTAGACTCATCTTTACTAACAGAGTGGGAAGAACCCTGGCTTAAAGTCCTTATGTCCAAACTGCACAAATGACTTGCTTTGTAATCTTGGGTGGATCTTACATTTTCTGAGCCTTTCTCACATGTAAAATTTCTTTAATATTTTTTACTGCACAGGGTTACTATGAGAATTAGCTAAAATAACCTTACATGAAAGTTCCTGGTACAGCATCTGACCTGTATAAGCTCTCCATGGACCTTTGTTGCATAAGTGAATGAGGCTCTGTTCGTGGACATCTGTTGGTTTGGGATGCCAGCATTCCTTACCTACTTCTCCTGGTAACACTGCCTCCTTCTCCTGGAGAATCCCCTGACCACATCTAGTGTTCCCTAAGGGCCTCCCAATCACAGTACCCCCCAACAACAGGTGAGCACACGATTCTGTCCTGACTGATATTGCCCATCTCCTTGGCTACAGTGATTGGCATGTGTCAAGTAAGACCAGAGACCTCTAAACATCTTTACTTGTGCATGCTGAGAGATATTTTCTTTGGCCTTTGGTTTCTTCAGAATGATGAGATTGTGTCTAAGCATGACCTTCCCTTTCTCAGTCATCACCATCACCTAACTCTTAGTATGTGTTTGTGATTTGGATGGGGGCATGGACTTACAACTGGTGAAAAAATTGCATGGAATACAATGTATGTCTGCATCTTAAGTAAAAGTTTAATTTCAATGAAGGCAGACTATTTCACTGATGGATCGAATGTAAGTTCATCAACAGTGCTACAGAGTATGAATCAACCTGAGTACATACAGCCCTCCCATAGCACACGCAGGGGCGTGGTTCCAGGACCATCCACTACGAGCCTGTATACTCAAATCCCCTACTTGGCTCTGTGGAACCCCATGTGTAGGAAAAGTTGGCCCTTGGTATATGCAGGTTTCAAATTCCTGGAAAACCAATCTGCATTTGGTTGAAAAAACATCTGCATGTAAGCAGACCTGCACAGTTCGAGCCCATGTTGTTCAAGGTCCAACTGTGTGTGTGTGTGTGTGTGTGTGTGTGTGTGTGTGTGTGTCTGTTCAGGGAACTGTGATTATAGTTTACTGAACCTAAATAGTGCAACTGGCCATAATGTAATGAATGTGAGGATACATTTTTCTTCTTTGGCTCCCAAGGACCCTACTCTCTTGGTTTTCCTCTTACCTCACTGGTTGCTCTTCCTGGTGGTCTTTGCAGGACCTTCCTCTTTTCTCCTGCCTGTTAATTGCTCCGCCTCCCAACAACTCTCCCTGTTACTGCTCTTGCTCCCTCAGTTTACCAGCCTGAGGCATCCTTTAAATCATAAACCTTTCATGTCAATTCCAGTATCCCCTCACGCTCTAACCAACTGCACTAACCAGCCAGCTCAATTCCACACTGAACTTTGATATCCCCTCGCCACCCCAAACCGCTGCTTCCCTAATGTTTTCATCTCACCCCATTCCTCCAGCCACCCTGGCCAAAAACCTTGTCACTTTTTCTCTTATCTTTCTCTTATTCATCAGAAAATCCTATTGCTTCCAACCTCAAAATACATCTAAAATTTGACCACTTGTCGCTGCTATGGTCACTAATTACCTACATTATTACAATAGTCTCTCCTCACTAGTCTGTTTCTGCCCCTGCCCACCACCCTCCATTCTCAAAGTACAGTACTGTTAAAAGGCAGGTCCTGGCATGTCTCTGCTCTAAACTCTGCATCAGCTTCCCATCCCTTCCAGAGTGAGAGCCAAAGTCCTCGCAATAGCTCAGGCCACCACACAGGACCTGCACCCTCCACGCCCTTACCTGTCCTCCCTCCACGCCTACTACCTGCCTCTGGGCTCATGCTGCTCCCAAGCAAGCTGGCCTTTATGCTATTCCTCAACACACCATGTGTGCCTCTTTCTCAAGGTATTTGTTTCATTTGTTCTGCCTGCCTGGAATGTTCTTCTCTCAGATATCTGTGTGGCTCTTTTCAAGTGTTGTTAAAATCTCATATTTTTGAATGAGGACAAGCCCTCCCTACCTACTTCTTGAACCCCCTTACTCTGTTCCACTTTTCTTCCCCTCCCCCACACAGTACACTAGCTTTCTCACATACCATGTGTTTACTAATGATGCTTATTGTCTGTCTTCTCCAATTAGAACATAGGCTTCAGGAGGTCAAAGATTTTTTTAACTTAAGAGATGGGGTCTTGCTATGTAGCCTAGGCTGCAATGCAGTGGCTGTTCACAGTTGCGATCTTAGTGCACTACAGTCTTGAACTCCTGGGCTCAATTGATCTTCCCTCCTCAGCCTCCTGAGTAGCTGGAACTACAGATGTGCACCACTGTGTCCAGCTCTTTGTTTTCATAGGAGATTGGAAATAGGGTCTCAAACTTTCTTAGAACATTGGAAAAGTCTTCTTTGGGAAATCTGGCCCTCCCAAAAAGAATCTTGGGTTAACAACTTTGGACATTCCGTAACAGACAGCCCAGCCAGAGTACCCTACAGTGAAGCCCACGGATAAGTACTCTCGAAGCTTTCACTCAGCATTTTATTCACTCAGCTGGAATAAAATGCTGTTCTTAGATACAGGCTAAGAACCTGAGATTACCAAACATCCCAGGAAGCCTCTAGCATGAAATAAACAAGGTAAAAAAAAAAAAAAAGTTTAAGTGACAATAACAAATAAAGGGGGAAAGAATTTGGAATAAATGATGACTGCAAGGAGAATATTTAATATCTCCAGAAAGAAAAGAGGATTATGCATCCATGAAACAAAAGGAACATACTATGAGAAATATTTAGAGAATAAAAGAATGCTAGGAAATGAAGAACATGAAGAAGAAACTCAAAAGAAGGGTTGGAAGATAAACCTGAAGGAATCCAGCCAAAAACAAAAACAAGCCAGAACCAAGAAATGGAAAATAGAAAAATAAGAGAATTAGCCCCAAGAAAGCCTAACATTCAAATATTAAGAGTTGTAGAAAAGAGAATGGAAAAGCAGTAAGAAGGAAATCAATGGAACGAACCAAGAAAGTCTTCCAGAATGGAAGGACATTGAGTGTTGAGACTGAAAGGCTTCACCGAGTGCCCAGCACAATGGGTGGAAATATACCCACATATCATTGTGATATTTCAGAATCTTGGGGTCAAGGAGATCATACAGGCTTCTGGAGACAAAGAACAGGCCACAAAAGAGAAGATGAGGAATCCACACTGGAAGCTAAAAGAATCTAGAAGAATGACTTTAACACCAGAAGCTAGAATAAAGTAGAGAAATAACTCTAAAATTCTGAAGGAAAATAATCTATAGTCTAGAACTTTATATCCAGATAAAGTATTAGTCAGCTGTGAAGGTGGAATAAAGGCATCTCAGACATGTAGGGCTTCACATATTTACCTCCCACCTACTCTTTCTCAGAAAGCTATGAGAGGATGTGCTCCATCAAAATGAGGGAGCAAACCAAGAAAGAGAAAGGCCAGGGATGTAGGAAAAAGAGATCCAACACAGGAGAAAAGCAAAGGGAACCCCAGGGTGATGATACAGAAGAGATACTGCAGGGTGACAATTGTGCACCAGGCACAGAAGACAGTCCAGATTTGAGCATGTCAGAAGGCTCTGGGAGATGGAATCGGGAAGATGAAATATATAAGATACCTGAAGTGAATAAATGTCTTGAGGTTTCAACAACTGCTAGAGAATTTAAGGATGGTTAACTGAAAAATTTATAGAAAGCTAGTTAAAAACTAATCAAGTGAAAAAGATAATTAACTTAAAGAAGTTTAAAAATGTGCAAGAAAGGAGAAGTAATCACAGTTGATTACATAGGTCAGCTCTGAATAGCACACGAACTCATAGTAAAGTTGGGCATGGTGTTATGTGCCTGTGGTCCCAGCTGTTCAGGAGGCTGAGGCAGGAGGATTACTCAAGCCCACAAGATTAAGGGTGTGGTGAGCTGTGATTGCACCACTGCACTTCAGCCTGGGAGACAGAATGAGATCCCATCTCTAAAAAAAATTAAAATTAAAATAAAAAATAATGAATATTTAACCAAAATATAATTATATTGGGTAGAATTAGGGGGATAGAAACTGTGTGTGTGTTGGGGGGAGGAGATTGTGTATGTGTGGTGGAGGGAGGATGAACTCTATCACAGTGCAAAGACAATTGATCATGTCCCAAAATGAAAATCTAGAAATAGTAACCCAAGGGGTCTTCACTCTGAAGGCTCCGTGTATATACATCAAAATAAATTTGCATCCTTTTCTCCAGTTATTCAATCTGCCTCATGTCAGTGATTTTTTACTGAACCTCAGCAGGGGCAAGAGCCCTGCTCCCTACAGTTTGGTGCAACGAGGAGGGTCACCAAAGCCACTCTGTTCCTCTGCAAAGCTGCAGCGGAGAGAACATTGGAACCTGATCTGCCAGCAAAAATGGTGAGAATTTCTTACCAGCCAGGCTCTTGGGCCTCTCTCTCTGTACAATCGGGCTGAGCAGACTGTAAAGATCACTGTCTCCTCGGCAAGGTTTTGATTGATGGGAGAAAAAAGATTTGTGTGACTAGGGTTGAAGGGAAGGGACTCCAGTGTACTTTTGGTATTTTGTGATATGAATTCATATTATTTGATCCCTTTTCTCCCAGAAACAGAGGGAGATACCAGATAAGGTTCTCTCTTGTCTTGTTTTATGTCCTTGAGAACTTGTCTTGTGACCCCATGGTAGCACTCTCTTGGTCTCCACCATGTTCGAGTTGCATTTGGTGGCCAGCATGAAATGGCTGGGAACCCAAGATTTTTTCGTTGCAAACATGGCAACCCCTGGGGTGTGTTTGTCATAAAAGTCCCATTCACAAGACGCTTGTCATCTCAACCTTTGTTGCAATCTTAGCCTATTTCCGGGAAAATGATTTTGTATATGGCAAGAGATAAGGGTCTAGTTTCATCTGCATGTGGATATCCAGTTTTCCCAACACATTTATTGAAGAGTCCTCTCCCCACTGTACGATCTTGCATTGAAAATTAATGGCCAAAAGATGGATCCTTTAAATTAGAAAGACTTTAAAAAATGGATTTTAGAGATCTTATCCTAAGCAATTGCCTTATTTGTATTTATGGAAAGATGAAATTCAAAGACACATGATAATGTCATGGCTAGCCTTAAAAATTCTCTTGACAAAATTAAACAAAAATCTGACCAAAAACACAGATAAAAAGTCTTTGTATACTGCTCCCGCAGGTGTAAGTTGCTCTTATGGGAACAGCAACAAAAGCCAGTTCACATTTTGGTCTAGCAGCTAAGGTTTGGTGTTTTTTTATGCCAGTAGCCTGAGTTTGATTCCCAGTCGGGGAATAAGTCTGTTTTGGTTTGATATTTGTGTGACTTCTGCCATTTATTAATCTTTTCCTTCCTGTAGACAGCCTTTAATTTCCTGTTTTCTCATCTGTGGTGGTGGTGGGGGGGGTACATGAGAATTTTGGGCTTTTGTGTTCAGAGGGTCAGCTGAGAATCTGAGATCCTAGATGGGGTCGTTCCCCATTTATAGCTACCAAAACTTTCCTTTCTTTGAGCTGTTTTGTGATGTTTCTGGATCTTGTAAAAATTGTCTTTCCACCTCTTCGAAGACACATGTTTCCTTGGTTAAGGTATAATCTTGGTTAAGGCTTATTGGTTTCACTTAGAAAGGTAACTTTAAAACATTTAAAAGCCAGAAATACCAGCTGTTTGTCCTGCCTAAAATCTGTTCCCATTTAGTTTTACTCCTCCTTCCTTTGCCATCTTTGGTATCTCATAAAAGAAACTAGAGGAAACTTCTAATGACTCAGATGCCTTAAGGAACTCAGAAGAAGGTGACACTCATCCCCTTTTTGGGGTCTTCTGATTTCCTTGTGGAGTCTAAAGAGTCATGGACAGATTCCTCTAGGGTGTAAAACTCTGCTTTCTTTGGTATTGCATCACCTCTTTGGCTTTTGGGGATACCAGAAATTATCCTGTATCGTGAAAAAATTTGACATTGATGTGTACAAAGCTGGGCAAGAATGACAATGGTAGAGGTGGCTGAGTACATTGTTTAATAGTTATTATTACAGAGCTGTTCTTTTGGAGTTTGGATAAGAGTGACTTGGCCTAGAGGGGCATCCCATGGGGATGTGTTGATCCCAGAGTGGGCTCATTAACACTGGGTTGCCCACCAGTCTCAGGAAAATGTCCTTGCAGTGAGGTGCACTGCAGAAGCATGACACTATCCACTCCTTTAACATTTCCCTCTTTCTGGGGACCCAGGACTCAGTGTAGAAATGAAAATCTTGATTTGGGGGCATCTAAGTGTTCTGCCTTCCAGCTGTACCAGGGCTACAAACTGCTTGCTTTATTGGCCCTGTTCCTTAAAGGGCTCTACCCTAAAGCCAGTAATCTAAGGAGCAAGCTAAATCGAAATGACCACCTATCAAACTGAATCAGTCTACAGTTAGTTGGCTATTTTAAAACTCTTTATAAAAGACATTTACCTCTATAAAGAAAATCTCCATTTGTAAGGGCATCTCCATCTCAGAACTTAAATAACTAGGAACTTTTAGGGAAAAAAAGACAATGGCTCTAAAGTTACATAACAAAGCTTACCTCAGTTTAGGTCCAAATTCTGTGCCTTGAGATATAAATTTTCTAGCTAGTTTCATGTCTTTGGAAATGCAAATTTAGAGTTGCCTAGCAACAATTTTCTAGGGCAATGGAACAAGTAATCAAGAGATTAATAATCTTAAATGGGGGAGAGAAACTATTTGAAAACTAGCAAATAAAGAATCTTATAAACCTCTAAGATCTGTTTCTGGCTGTGTCTGTATGTCTATGCAGATTTTTTTTTTTTCTTTTCTTTTTTTAGAGATGGGGTCTTGCTTTGTTGCCCAGGCTGGTATCAAACTCCTGGCCTCAAGTGATCCTCCTGCCTTGGCCTCCCTGGGAGTGCTGGGATTACAAGAGTGACCCACTGTGCTCATCTATGTGGTTTTATGTGTCATGTCTTCTGTGATGTTTTTGATAATTGACAGGCCTGTGAACTTATATCTTAGAGCCATTAAACTTTAAGCTTTAAACAAATGGCCATGGGATGGCCTGGAGACACGTAGAATTCTCCCTGGCCCAGCTGTACCTCCTAGCTGTGCCGGGAAGGGTCAGACATTATCTCCACAGCTTTGTCCTGAGCCCTTCCTGGCCATCCTTTGGTACCAACTGGCTGTTTAGGACCCAAGATGAGTGAGGAAAACATTAGTTAGGGTACCTGTCATTCTTTTCAGTAACTTAAAATCTTAAAGTCACATTATGTTAAATTAAGTAATAGACAATCATAAAACGTCTGAGTCATCTCTAGATAAATTAAAATACTGACATAATTATTAAACATAAGTTTAAGTTTACATACTTTGGTATCTTACTTTGACATGATATAGAAAGCTAAATATATTTAGATGTGCTAAGAAAAATTGGGCAACAGTTCAAACTGATAACAGTTCAAAGCTACTTTAACTTTCTAGGTTTTTCATTAAAAATAAGGGTTACTGCTAGTTAATAGTACAATTAATATGTAATTAAAATATAAGAAAAACAATTCTGTATGCAAAGTGTGTAAGAAAATAAGATGTCATTTAATAAAGATTATAAAAAGGCATAGAAATGTGGTTTTTGTTAAAGGGGAAATAATTTTGCCTAGTTTAGAGATTTCAAGGATTGTTTTAAATTAAAAGAATAAAAAAAGGTAGAAGAGGAAGAGGCCCGAATAGAAACCTCCAGAGATTATCCCCCTGAACACCTAATTCAACAACAATCCACACAAGCAAGCCCCTTAAGAATAAAAAAATCAGGTGAGCAATCAGACTACCTGGTTTTAACATTATGTGAACTAAAATAAAATCTTAATCCCTTCTGCTGACTAAATGGACCCCCTCTTGGTGAAGGGGACCCCAGAAATACCCTAAACTGAGTTGCTGGGCATGAGAAGGGATTTCAGGCATGCCTCGTCACGCCCCCTACCCTTTCGGGGATATCCTTTGTAACTCATTAACAGGCTTAAGGCTGTACAAGGCAAAGCTTAAACCACACCTGCAGGTCATCAATTTACTTAACAAGTCACTTGACTCTGAGTATATGTCCAGTGGCTTGTATCTGAATAACAAACTTCCTTAAGTTTTGAGAGGTAGTAGGCATGATTGGATTTAACATTTTACAATAGCTGTCACCTGCCAAAACATAATTAGCTACAAGCACACGTTTAGCCAGACTAAGAAAAAGAGAAAAGACCCAAATAGAATCAGAGATGAAAAAGGAAACATTACAACTAATACTGCAGAAATCCAAAAGATCATTAGAGACTACTGTGAGAACTATACGGCAATAAATAGGAAATCCTGGAAGAAATGGATAAATTCCTAGACACATACAACCTACCAAGATTGAACCAGGAAGAAATCCAAAACCTGAATAAACTAATACCAAGTAATGAGACAGAATTGGTAATAAATATCCCCTCAAAGAAAAGCCCAGGACCTGATGACTTCACTGCTGAATTCTACCAAGCATTCAAAGACGAACCAAGCCTACTTAAACTATTTCAAAAAAAAAAAAAAAAAAAAAAGTCAAGGAGGAAGGGCTACTCCCCAATTCACTCTGGGAGGCCCGTTATCACCCTGATATAAAAACCAGGTGAAGACAAAGACACAACAAAAACAAAAAAATAAAACTACAGGGCAACATCTCTGATGAACACAGATAAAAAAATCCTCAACAAACCAAATTCTCCAACACATTAAAAAGATTATTCATCATAATCAAGTGGGATTCATTCCTGAGATGCAAGGATGTTTCAACATACACAAATCAATGTGATGCATTCTAGCAACAGAATAAAGGATGAAAAACATATGATCATTTCAACTGATGCTGAAAAAGCATTTGATAAAATTCAACATCCATTCATGATTAAAAACTCAAAAATCTTGGTATAGAAGGAACTTACCTTAACACAATAAAAGCCATATATGATATACCCACAGCTAGTATCATACTGAATGAGGAAAAACTGAAAGCTTTCCGTCTAAGATCTGGAACAAGACAAGGATGCCCACATTCACCACTGTTATTCATCATAG
This sequence comes from Indri indri, assembly GCA_004363605.1. Lineage (NCBI taxonomy): Eukaryota > Metazoa > Chordata > Mammalia > Primates > Indriidae > Indri > Indri indri. Next base: position 13,398 of record RJWJ010003420.1, read on the forward strand.
TACTGGAAATTCTAGCTAAAGCGATAAGAAAAATAAATGAATGGCATCCAAATAGGAAAGGAAGAAGTCATATTATCTTTGTTTGCAGATGATATGATCTTATATCTAGAGAAACCTAAACACTCCACCCCAAAACTGTTAGAACGGATAAATGAATTCAGTAAAGTCGTAGGATACATAATCAACATAAAAACACCAGTAGCATTTCTATATGCCAAACAGTAAACAATCTGAAAAAGAAACCAAGAAAGTGATCCCATTTATAATAGCTACAAATTATATAAAATACCTAGGAATAAACTTAACCAAGGAAGTGAAAGATCTCTACAATGAAAATTTTGCCAGGCACCGTGGCTCACGCCTGTAATCCTAGCACTCTGGGAGGCTGCAGGGGGCGGGGAGGATCACTTGAGCTTAGGAGTTTGAGACCAACCCAAGCAAAAGAGACCCCCATCTCTACTAAAAATAGTAAAAATTAGCTGGGTGTGGTAGTGCATGCCTGTAGTCTCAGCTACTTGGGAGGCTGAGGCAAGAGGATCGCCTGAGTCCAGGAGTCTGAGGTTACTGTGAGCTAGGCTGATGCCATGGCACTCTAGCCCGGGGGACAGAGTGAGACTCTGTCTCGAAAAAAATTAAAAAAAAAAAAAAAAGATCTCTATAATGAAAACTATAAAACATTGATGAAAGAAGTTGAAGAGGACACAAAAAGATATTCCATGCTCATGGATTGGAAGAATCAACACTGTTAAAATGTGCATACTACCCAAAGCAATCTACAGATTCAATGCAATCTCCATCAAAGTACCAATGACAATCTTCACAGAAACAGAAAAAGTACTCCTAAAATTTATACAGAACCACAAAAGACCCAGAATAGCCAAAGCCATCCTGAGCAAAACGAACAAAACTGGAGGAATCACGTTACCTGATTTCAAATTATACTACAGAACTTCGGTAACCAAGACAGCATTGTAGAGGCATAAAAACAGACACAGACCAATGGAACAGAATAGAAAACCCAGAAATAGATCCACACACATATAGTGAACTTATCTTCAACAAAGTTGCCAAGATCATACAGTGGGGAGAGGATTCTTCAATAAATGTGTTGGGAAAACTGGATATCCACATGCAGATGAAACTAGACCCTTATCTCTTGCCATATACAAAAATCAAATAAAAATGTATCAAAGACTTAAATCTAAGACCCGAAACTATGAAACTACTAAAGAAAACATTGGGGAAACACCTCAGGACGTTGGTCTGGGCAAGGACTTTTTGAGCAATACTCCCAAAACACAGGCAACCAACGCAAAGATTGGACAAATGGGATCACATCAAGCTAAAAAGCTTCTGTACAGCAAAGGAAATCCAGTCAACAAAGTGAAGAAACAACCCACAGAATGGGAGAAAATATTTGCAAACTACCCATCTGTCAAGGGATTAATAACTAGATTATATAAGGAGCTCTAAAAATGATAGGAAAACAATAAAATAATCCAATTAAAAATGGGCAAAGGATCTGAACAGACATTTCTCAAAAGATGACATACAAATGCCCAACAGGGTATATGAAAAAAATGTTCTACATTAGTCATCAGAGAAATGCAAATCAAAACTACAATGAAATATCATCTCACCCCAGTTAAAATGGCTCTTATCAAAAACACATGGAAAAGAACAGAATGGATAAGGCGTAAGGAGAAAAAAAAAAAAAAAGACAGGCAATAATGAATGCTGGCAAGGATGTGGAGAAAAGGGAACCCTCGTACACTGTTGGTGGAAATGTAAATTAATGCAACCAGTATGGAAAACAGCATGGAAGTTCCTCAAGCAACTGAAAGTAGAACTGCCATGTGACCCAGCAATCCCACAGCTGGGCATATAACCAAAGGAGGGGAATTTATGTATTGAAAAGGTATCTGCGCTCCCATGTTATTGCAGCCTTATTCACAATAGCCAAGATATGGAATCAACCTAAGTGTCCATTGACGGATGAATGGATAAAGAAATTGTGGTACATACACACAATGGAATACTATATATCCACAAAAAAGAATGAAATCCTGCCATTTGCACCAACATGGATGGAACTGGAGAACATTATGTTAGGTGAAATAAGCCAAGCACAGAAAGATAAATCTCATGTGTTCTCACTCATACGTGGGAGCTAAATATTAAAAATAATTGATCTCTTGGAGACAGAGTATAATGACGGTTACCAGAGGTTGGGAAGTGTATTGGGAGGGGAGGATACAGTGGGGGTGGTTAACGGGTACAAAAAATATATAGTTAGATAGAATGAACAATATTTGATAGCACAAAGTGACTATAATCAACAATAAGTTAGGGTATGCTTTAAAATAACTAAAAGAGTGCGATTGGAATGTTCCTAACACAAAGAAATGTTAAATGCCTGAGGTGATAGATACTCCAATTACCCTGATTTGATTAATTCACATTGTATGCCTGTATCAGAACATCACACGCACCCTATAAAGATATACAACTACAATGTCCCCATAATTAAAAATTTTGAAAAAAGAGCTTATGCTATGGTTTGAATATATTCCTTTGAAGAATGAGGTGTTATCAATGTGATGGTATTAGGAAGTGGTACCTTTAAAGGTCATGAGGGCTCCTCCTCTCATGAATTGGATTAAGGCCCTTATACAAGAGGCTTCACACACCCTCCGCCACCTTCCGCCACAGGTGGACATAGCATCTGCCCCCTGTGGAGGATGCAGCCCTCACCAGACACCAAATGTTAGTGCCTGGATCTTGAACTTCTGGCCTCCAGAACTGTGAGAAATAAATTTCTGTTCTTTATAATTAAAAAAAAAAGAAAGATTAAATGATAAGAGCTGTGAAAGAAAATAGTAAAAATTGCAAAAGGTTATAAAGATTTGTCGAAATCTTGCCTTATGGTCAAATTAATTAAAATTGATGTATTTGTTTAAGGTTTTATTAAAATTAGCTTTAACATTAATAATATACTGATGTAAAAGTAAAATTTTGGTTTGTCTTTTAAACAAGATTTTCATGTAATATTAATATGATTTTTGTTCACCTTTTGAATAAACGGCAAAAAAAAAAAAAAAAGGAAAGAGAAAGACATTCAGTTTACCTTTTTATTAGCTTGTCTTGTCTTTATTAGGTCTCTTGACTGTTTAGGAAACTGAGTTTCCTCTCTACCAAAGAGTAAATGTTTTTGCTTTTCAAAAGCCTTTGAATTATGACATTGGCTACATGACTTATTTTATTGTAATCCTGTTATGTGATAACAGATGTTTTAAACCTTTGATATTTGACAAATTTTCTAAAACATCAAAATTCTAAATTCAGTCTTTTTAACCTGAAACTAGCTTTTTGAATATTAGAGTCACTGAAAGTCCAAGAGAGACATATTAGACTTATTTGGCATGTTAAAACCATACAGAAAACATTGTTAAATAGGAAATGGTGTTTAACTTTTTTGGGGGTTTATTTGTATAAACATGTCGTTAATATGTGTTCCAAAATTGTATGAGATTCCTAAAATTCTGATATGTGTTTATGTATGTTAGCAATGATAATTACGGTTATGGTTAATTGTTGTATGCCACAAAAATAACCAAATTTCTTTGTCAATTGCATCTTTAATTATGGCTATTCTAACACTTTTGTCATCCACAGACAATTACTGTTTATTGTGATTGTTCTGCAAAGGTGTTTTTCAACTGGCTATGTTATTGAAACCGCAAGGAGGTTTCTGCCTTTGTTTACTTGCACAAAGATCAAATTGAGACAAGGATTGCCAAGAAAATAGGACATTTTTTTAAATACTAAAGCTGGCTTGTTGGGAGAACAGGAGAAGCTGCCTCAAATCAGTCTCTCTGACTCAAAGAGATCGTGGGCTTTTTACAGGAGGGGCCACATGCCTTGGGACTGGTCATGGGGTCTAACTGTATTGGGGGCGTGTTGTGGGGATGCTGAGTCTCAGCATCAGGAAGTCTGCCTGGGGGCCTTCAGAATCTCAACTCAACTCCTGAAGAAAACCAAATGCTGGAAGGTTACCTCTTTATCATGTGGTCAGAGCACAAGTTAGCTTGTGACTCTTAAAAACACAAACACAGAAAACCAAGTCTTTGAAACAATTATTTTCAGCAAATGATACATGCAAACTGATGGGACCTTCCCAATCCCACACCTCTTTGGGCTGCTAGAACCACCTTTTATTAGTTTTGGAGGCAGAATGACTTTATGATTCATCAGGCATGTGTCTTATTTTTAAAAACAAGTTTTATGGGCAAACATTAGGTCAGCAGAATCTTCCTCCCCACTTGGTATTTTTCATAAATTGAATGCAGAAAACATTTGGAGGCAAGCCCATGCCAGGATATCCAGGGCTGTATCAGGAAATCAAGGTTACTATCCTTACGATCCAAGTCAAGAACAATGGCCTTGATGGGTCTCAACTCTCAGGGGGGGCCCTCATCTGAGGCCTAGGATAGAAACTGGCTCTTCGGCAAAATGGAGCCTCCCCTGCTTCCCTCCAGGCATCACGAGGCCTGAGGCCGGGCCTGCGACCAGGGATGGGGACCTAAAAGCAGCAGCTAACACTTCAGAGGTTCCACATTGCCCAGATAGTCTTTTCCTTTTCCCTTTGGGAATCCCGAGGCTTAAAAGCATAAGGAGATAAAACCCTCCTATGTTTTGGTGGGAATGTTTAACACTGCAGCTGCTGTGAAAAAGCTTAGAAGTTCCTCAAACCGCTAAACAGAGTTACCATATGACCTGCCAATTCCACCCGACAAAATTGAAAACATGTGCACACCAAAACCCGTAGAAGAATGTTCATAGCAGCATCATTCATAATAGCCAAAGAGTGAAAACAACCCGAATGGCCGTCAGCTGACGAATGGCTAACAAAGTGGTATCTCCACATAATGGAGTATTACCCTGCCATAGAAAAGGAATTCCTGATACACACCACAGTGCGGATGAACCTTGAAAACACTATGCTAAGTGAAACGTCAGACACACAAAGCTATGCGTTGTCCGATCCATTTATATGAAGGGTGCAGAATAGGCAAAGTCATAGAGACAGAAAGATTAGTGGTTGCCAGGGGGTGAGGAAGTGGAAAATCGGGAGTGACTGGTAATGGGCATGAGGTTTCTTGGAGGCAATGGAAATATCTGGAACTAGATAAAGGTGATGGCTGCACAACATTGTTAGTATACTAAAAACCACTGAACTGTACACTTTAAAATGGTTAAAATGGTTTTACGTTATGCAAATTGTATCTAAAAAATTGCAAAGAATAGCAGAAGAAAAACTTTTAAAAGATACCTTTTTATAATAAAAAGTTATAAAATTAATGCCCAGCATATTTAATTCAGTAACATTTCCAAGAATCACAGGAAAATTTTCTCCAGTGGCTGGAGATCCAAGTCCGAGGCATCCGCATTTCATTTAAAGTTTTATTCTAATTTCTTTTTTGATTTTGCTTCCTTGGGAGTATTCTTGCTGAATTTGTTACTTCTCTAATGCAGTTAGGGTTTCTTTCAATGTTTGCAGATTCTTGGGAGTCAGTTAATAGCTACGGCCAGATGTGTCGGTGGGAGGCTGGGGAAGCCAACTGCCAGGGACTGAAAATGACAGAATCATGGAATTGGAATTTCAACTAAGCAGCTTTACGAATGGTTAGATAAAGCTGCTGCTTCGGATCTTGGCATCATTCCTTACGTTTTGTGGGAGAAAAACTATACTTTTGGAGATGTTCTTTATTGCCTGAAACAGGCTAGAGATCGCTCAGCCTTGCTGGGTTCCATTGTCAGCTTGTTCCCATTGACATTAAATCTAGAAATTCCACACTGCTGATGCACCCCTCCCAGTTTGCTAATGCTGCTATTGATTACTGAATTGTAATCTGTCTTTTCAGTAGAATTTGGGAAGGAAGAGGGAGGTTAAGATATATGCGTCTGAAGGAAGTATTCCAAACACATTTATGCTTTAAAGCTTCAAAATACATATTCAATTATTTGCTAATCAGTTTTTAAAATCTTGAACAGTTGATTTCCTATTATCAAAATTAGCAATTTTTGTAGTAGAAATGATAGCAAAACAAAGATAAAAAGCTAAGTTTTATCCTATTAAATAGTCTTGCTAACAAAAAAATTTTAAAGTCAAATGAATACAAATGTAAAAAAAGTAAAATGCAATTCAGGATGTTAATACCACCTGTCATTAAAAGAAACCAGGTCCCCTTAAAGAAATAGTTTCCCTTCTTTCACTTGGTTATTAATTTATATCAGCATGGGCTTATGTTTTTTTTTTTTTTTTTACTTTAATCAGTGGGTGCCAATTCTTTACTATCATTATTTATTTGATGCTAAAATTGTCCCAAATTTGGCCAGTGGGGGCCTCCTCAGACATGTTTGCAAATAAAGATGAAGACAACAGAATCGTGAAATTGGAATTTCAACTAAGTAGCTTTACCAACTACTTAGATGAACACCTTTAAGAATTTCACCTTCAATATTTAGAAGTCTAAGTGAAATATCCAAGAAATACATAAGAAATAAAAAGATAATTTTTTTTTAAAGCAAATAACCATGTTGCCTAGTACATTAGATCACAGTTAATGATACTTAAGGAAGAACCATTTTCTTAGGGAGTTTGGGTATACTTGTTCCAGCACAAATGTAGAAATGATCAACGATTGTTTTCCAAAGTATCATAAAATAAATTCCCATTTCTTCCCGTTTTGAAATACTAATGACAGCTGGTAACTTTTTTGAATTTTTTTGAGACAGAGCCTCACTCTGTTGCCCTCACTAGAGTACAGTGGCATCAGCATAGCTCACTGCAACCTCAAACTCCTGGGCTCAAGAGATCCTCCTGCCTCAGCCACCCAAGTAGCTGGGACTACAGGCATGCGCCATCATGCCCAGCTAGTTTTCCTATTTTTTGTAGAGACTGGGTCTTGCTCTTGCTCAGGCTGGTCTCAAACTCTTGAGCTCAAGCAATCCTCCCACCTCAACCTCCTAGAGTGCTAGGATTACAGGTATGAGCACACTGTGCCCGGTGAACAGCGGGTAACTTTCATGAGCTCATTTTAACTTTACAACCACCTGTGAGGAAACAGGTCCAGAGAATTTAAACATTCAAGATCAAAGACCCGAGTAAGTGGTCAGGGAACTGATGAACACCATTAGTTCTCTCTGCACACTTTCCGCAGAGGAATCAGATAATTTTATGCTTTTGAGTCAAACAGACATGTAACTTTAAGACATGTTGAAATGAAACGGACTTACCTCTTAAAAGAGCAAAAATCTGAGCCTTTTTAAATACCCAAAAGCTTGTATGCAAGGTGACTAAAGAGACTGAGATCCTACTCTTCCAAAGTTAAATACTAAATCTTTCTTTCATCGGGTAAGAGTTAACTCCAAAGTAAGGTCTGAAGATAAAGGCAAAAAGGTGGTTTCCTGGTCTTGTGAAGAACATTTGTTGCCAGGTGGCCCTTTCAAAGGGACATACAGAGAAGCACCAAGCTGCTCTGCTGCCCAAGCGCAGGTGAACCTCCAGGTGGTGTAAGAGCAGCGGACTTCAGACCAAGCCCCTCCCCTCAGGGCCCCAAAGCCTCCCGTTCTCCCCACTCCCTGCCTGTGTGACTTCTGGACAGAACTCAGCGTTACTGAACTCGTGTGTTAGATTTTTAATCTCTAATGAACTGAATATGGTCAGAAAAAGGGAATTTAGGTGTTCTTATAATCTATTATTCCAACAGGGCAAAATGAGGATGCATAGTCATCCCAGGTGTACCCTACATTGCACAGTGATTCCCAACATTCTACCAAAGCAAAACAGGGGAGTATAAGGGCCTGGTTTTACAGACAAGGCATGTGATACGCAGAGATGGGAAGTCTCTTGCCCAAAGCTGATGACTGGTAGGAACAATAACAGTTCTAGGAGAAACATTTATTTAGTACTTGTTACGTGCCAGGCTCTGGGCTGAAAACTTTAAATGTATTCCATCAATCTTTAAAACAACCTTATGTTGTAAGTACTATTAATAGGCATTCCCCGCTCCCATGAGGCAACGGAAGTTAAGGGAGTTTAAATAACTTGTCGTTGTGGTTGCTATTGTTAAGGTTTCTCTCTCATTTGGTCTGGAGGTCTCTCGTGGGAGTGGCTGTAGCCAGCCCTAAGAGAGTCCCGACCAGGGGACAGTTAGGTTCTGGCATGTGAGCCAGGTGAGGCACCATGCGGAGGTTAAATCAAAACGTACGAATGGAAGAAACGTATCACTTACAGATCCCGGAGAGGTGGGGAGCGCTGACAGGAGGCGAAGGGACGTCTGGAGGTGGCAGGAGCAAGAGAGCAGAGGGAGGGCCTGGGGCACCGTGCCTTCTGGAGCTCCAGGGGTGTGTCCCTCAGCTTCCCCGCGGGGATGTGGACTGGCTAGTTTAGAGAAAACACGTGGGAAGGGGGCACTTGCTTGCAGGACTCCGGTGTTGATCGTTAGGCTCGTCGTGGTCAGCAGCTGTGGGATGTGTGGGTTTTGCGTCGGTGGGATGAGGAACAAATGGGCTATATCACAAACAACCGCTCAGGGAGGGGAGGTTTTAACTAGACCAAAGGTGATGGGGTAAGACTGGGTTTCCAGCAACTTACGTCAGGTCTGAAAATGGATGCTGAGGCGGCAACTATATATAGCAAATTTATGACATTTGGCCAATGTCATTCAAAGTGGCAGGACTGAGATTAGAGCAGGCAGAATCAGGAGGCCAGCCCAGGCTTCTAGTTTGCTTTTGAGCACACCCTCTTGCTCTTGGCTGTGGGGGAACCTCTGGGTGAGTGAGAACCAGGTGGGTGCAGTGTCACGGCTGGGATGGACCCCTTGGAAGTCAGATGACTTTGGTTCAAGGTACGGCCACTTACAGCTACGTGTCTCTGGGCAAGTTACTCAAATGAGTCAGCTTCCTCAAGTGAGCAGAAGCCAGCATAGATTACATGCTGAATGAAGTTAATTAACCATTATAAATTATTTATACCTGTGAAAGGAGGCCGCAGTGAATCTACAGAGGAGAGTTTAGATAAAGGTACAGGAGGAGAAAGGAAAGGTACGTACACTTAGAATAATTTGATTTCTTGACTCCCAATTAGTAATAAAGTTGAGAGGAGTTCCAATATAACTGGCAAATTTTCAGATCTGAAAGCAGAAGCTCAAGGGATAGAACAAGGTGGGAGCAACAGCAGTTTCTATGCGCTTGCTCTCAGGCTCACCTGAAAGAACTCTGCAGAAACCAGCTCATTAGGCCTTGAAATGGATCACTCGTTTTCTTTAAAAATAAAATTTCCAGTGACTTGGCATTCAGATCACGTACAAAGATAAGACAAATCCCTGAACCACTTAGCACAGATGTTCCCTGTCTATTGTTTTTAAATGGCAGCCAAGTGACGGACTTGCCACCGTCCTCCTCCTCCTCTCCAGGATGGTGTTGTACGTAGTTTCTCTTTTCTCCTAAAACCTCTAACACCTCTCTTATCCTTGCTCTCAGATGAGGACTTTGCTTCTTATTTCACTGAGAAAATGAAAACAGTCTGAATAGAATATCCACGCCCTCTGTCTACTGCATCCTACCAGTACTGTGCACCTGTGTGTATATGTAGCTCCGTCCTTCAGTACAGGGGGAGATTGATTCCAGGATCCCCCAAATATACCCAAATCCAGGCATACTCAAGTCCCACAGTCCGCCCTGAGGAACCTGAGCATAAGAAAACTCATCCCTCAGTATATGCAGGTTTTGTATCCCTCAAATACTGTATTTTCAATCTGTGCATGGTTGAAAAAGTCCTGCACATGTGTGTACCTGTGTAGTTCAAGCCGTGCTGTTCTTAGCCTTTCCCTCTCACTGCGGATGAGACTTCAGTGCCCCTACCTAGAGTCCACTCCTCGGGGGCACTAGATCCCACCTCCTCTCTTTCCTACATCCTCCAATGCACCGTCTCTGGCATCATTCCCATCAGCATTCATGTGTGGGGTTATTGCTCCCTTAAAAAAAAACAACCCTGTCTTCAATTGGAAAAAGTTAAATATAGACGAGTTATTAAATTATATCAAGGTACTATTGTTAATATTGCTACTGTGATCGTGGTATTGTGTGTATGATTTTTAAGCTCTCATCTATAAACAATGTATAAGGAAGCTATCGGAGGTGAAATAATATGATTTTTAAAACACTCCAGTCAAAACAGGAAAGTGGGGACGGGTGCGGTGGCTCACACCTATAATCCTAGCACTCTGGGAGGCTGAGGAGGGAGGATCGCTTGAGCTCAGGAGTTTGAGACCAGCCTGAGCAACAGTGAGACCCCGTCTCTACTAAAAACAGAAAAAATCAGCTGGCCGTGTTGGTGCATGCCTGTAGTCCCAGCTACTGGGGAGGGAGGCTGAGGCAGGAGGATCCCTTGAGCCCAGGAGTTTGAGGTTACCGTGAGCTAGGCGGATGCCACGGCACTCTAACCTGTGGGACAGAATGAGACTCTGTCTAAAAAAAAAAAGAGGAAAGTGGTTATAGGTGGAACAAGATTGTCAAAATAGCGATAGCTGTTGTAAGGGTGAAATGGGCACGTGTGGGTTCACTTTACCCTTCCCTCTATTCTTTTATATGCTTGAAAATTTATGTGAAAAAAGGTTAAAAATCATCTCAATTCCACCTCCTCTCCAGCTATTACATTCTTTTTCTTTACAGCAATACTCCTTGAGATAGTTTCTATACGTGCTGATTTTTCTCCCCCCATTCTCTCCTGAACCCACTTCATTCAGGCTTTCCCCCCACCATTCTAGCAAAATAGCTTTCTTAAGATCACTAATGACCTTCACATTGTTAAATCCAGTGGTCATTTCTCAGTCCTCAACTTCCATGACCCCTCAACAAAATTCGACAGCGGATCATTCCACCTTGAAACACTTTCTTCACCTAAGTTTCAGGACTGCAGCCTGGAGGGAACTTGTCCACTTGTCAATGGAAATGTTGTCAATAGTATTGATGTTAACTCCTTAGCTCCATCAAATAAATATTATTTCTGAAACCCGGACCATAGGTTTGATTCCCATCTCGGTGTTAGTTTTGTACAAAGAAAGGGTGTGTTCCGAGGCAGAACGCTAATGTTGGCAGTCGGTCACAAGAGTGAGGCTGAGTTGTGACCATTAACAAGACAGCTCAGAGTCAGGGCCAACTAATGACAGGGCTGCACAATCAGTAAGAAAGGACGCACCTGTGGCCATCTGACCAGGTGGCTGCAGTAGCCCCAATAGCCTGCGGTCCCCAACCCCCGGGCCATGGCCTGGTGCCAGTCCGTGGCCTGTTAGGAAATGGGCCATGCATCACTGCCTGAGCTCTGCACCACACCTTCTCCCCACCCTCAACACCTCACCCCGCCACCCCCCAGTCCATGGAAAAATTGTCTTCCATGAAACCGGTCCCTGGTGCCAAAAAGGTTGGAGACCGCTGCTCGCAATAGCTACTTGCTTAGGAGCTGGCGTGGGAGTATCTGATCAGCATTGGTGTTCAGATTAGTTCCGTAGGTCCCTCCTTCTACCCGATCCCAGACACCGTGCTGGGTGCTGTGTATGCAAATGCAATAAGTAGGACACAGTCCCTGCCCTAAGGAGGCCGTGGTTCAGATGAGGCGAGACAAGTCGGGAGCCACAGTCTGAGCCATGAATCACATACAGGGTAGGCTGATGTGCAGGAGAGGGTCCTTCCAAGGGGACTTCTAGAAGGGAAGACACTTGAGCTGCCTTGACTGGCAAGCAGGATTCGGCTGCATGGAGAACGCAGCAGGTGGGAGGGCGGATGGAGGGGGGAAGGGCAGGAGCAGGCAGAGCATGCGGTGGGGTGGTTTGTGCATAGCGGGATATAAGGCCAGAGAGTTGAACAAGGCACCAATCACACAGGCCCTTGCGGATGCTGTCACAGTAACCCCTGCTGCCGCGCAGCGACGGGGTACAGAGAGCACACCTGGCACCTGTCCATGTCATAGCCCCACTGATGGGAGGAGGGAAGGGGAGGGAGGACAGTCAAGATCCAGTGGGGAGGAGGGGCCCGCACTCCAGGCAGGAGCTGTGCGGGTCAATCGGGAAGCAGCCCAGTCCCGATCACTGCTGCAGCCCCGTCCTGTGGCGCTAAGGAGCCCTGCCTCCTCTTGCTCAGCACCCCGCTTCCCTCCTCTCTCTGCTCCTCAGGCTCTCCAGTCCTGGGCCTCAAACATCCCTTCCAGAAGGAGGCCTGCCTGAAAATCCTTTGGGTTAGCCCCTGCCTGGCACACTCTCACAGCATGGGCATAGCATGCTGGCACACTCTCACAGCATGAGCACTTCACTTTGTAGCTTTAAGTGCTTGCAGAAGGAAGGATTTGGCAAAGATCGTATAATTAGATATAGTTTGGGCAAGGCCCGAGTTCTTATAATGAGTGGTGAGTTTATGGTTCTTATTTCATTAAAAATAAATAAGACTACCATGCCCGCACGGAGCAATGACGAGGGTGTTATGAACTAATGATTAATGTGTTTCTGTGCACCTGAGGGCTATTAAAAAGATAAGGAAGGTCATTTTTAAGGATGCTTGGCTTTGTGTTGATAATGAGTTGAGGTAGTAGAAGACAGGCATGTGTGCTTTTAAAAATAATTTACAGCCCAACTGAGGGAGTGAGAGAAGGGGATGGAACTAAAACACAAAGCCACAGCTTAAGCCACCTATGGATTACAGACAGTGTTTAGCACCAAGAAGGAGAATGTTCTCTTGAAACTTCACTAAGGAGATAAAATTTAATGTGGGTATTGAAGGACTTCAACAAACGGAGACACAGCAGATGGGAAAGAGTGGCCTTGTAGGAGAAATGGCATGAACAGAAAGAGGCTGACAAGATGCAGACCATGAACCCAGGGGACAGTGAGCTGGACCGACAGGAATGTGGGGAAACACTGAAAGCCAGTCCTGGGGACTTGGATCATTTCCATTGCAGGCAGTGAGGAATCCACAAAGACTTTTGAACAAGGATCTCTCCCTGAGAATTATTTTACTAGTGTACTCCAGGGAGCCAAATTGCAGATGGATTTGGGATACGCAAAGAGGGCAAGGGATCAGAGAGTGCTAGAAGGAGTTTCTAAGGTCCTAAAGGAACATGGGGCCAAGAAAGGCTGCTAGAGGGGGAATGGAGAACATTTCGATTAATAGAGGGAAGGAATATGTCCTGGGAATGACGGTGGTGGTGGGGGAAACAGCAGGGAGATGAGAGGGTTGGGACACGAAAGGTCTCCAAGGTTATAGGGAAAGTACAACTGGGGAAAAAAATGGTGAGTTTGAAGCAAACACCATTTACCTAGACATGCCCAGGTGGAAGCCAGAAACGCAGCAAAAACTAGAGATGATAATAACGAAGATATTATCCCTTAAAGTAGACAATGGGCAGGGTATCTGGCCAAGAGTCTCCAAGATTTCAGGACTGTCACCCCTTGAGAAGTGCTACTGGGGGGAACCCATGACTCGCAGGCTGATAGGTAATGGTATCTTGGGGGATAAGTATTAGCACCCCGAGAGTGCTGGAACTGTCACAGCAATCGGTGTACATCATGCTAACCATCCTTCCTCTTCTGAGCCCAGAATACTTAGCTTGTGGAACAAGCATCCATGTGGTAGAAAACAGTGACATGATTACCACATGGGAAAAATAATCCTTCCTTCTTGTGTCTAGATGTTGTCGTCAAACACACTCCCTGACCCCAGAAGGCCTCCCCACTGTGCCATCAGCACCGCTCAACCTTAGGAGACGGCTTCTTACCGCGGAGGATTAACACAGGCATGTCCAATCCTTAATTGACTCCAAGAACCTGAGAGAAGCTAGGTTGGATTACAGTTTGAACAATGTCCCCACATCTCCTTCCTCCTGCAATGCTAAAGTGAAAGTGGGCCCGAAGACAAGGCAGTCATCAATACACCAGAAACCCACAGAATTCCCACCAGGCAGAGAACAGTTATCACTACCATTCACAAATTTATGCGATTAACCAAGAAAAAGAAAGTGAAGTGTAAGTGTTGATCTGCAGTCATAGCTAGTGAGGAGGCTGAGGCAGGAGGATTGCTGGAGCCCACGAGTTGGAGGCTGCAGTGAGCTATGATTGTGCCACTGCACTCCAGCCTTGCTGACAAAGACCTGGTCTCCAGGGAAAAAAAAAAAAAAAAAAAAACAACCCAGAAAACAAAAACGTGAGAATTCCAGAATGGGTGACTGAGAACATAAAATACTTTTTATAATCTTGGGACAAAGATGACCTTCCTAAAGACCCAAACCCCAAAAGCCATGAAGGCAGAGACTGAGGATGATTTAACATTGGCAAGAGCTAAGCATTCTCATACCCTGGTGTAAGTTTGGACTGGTAGAGCCTATTCTGAGTAAGCACTCTGTAATACATATGAATTGGGATCCAGAATCTCTTTCTAGAATTCTTTTACCAACATAATCATGTGTGGAAGTCTATGCAAAAAATTCCACACAATGTTTCTAATAGCCCAAAAGAGGAGAAACACTCTAAAATACACAGCAATAGGATAGTTAAATCAGCTTATCCTGCTATAAGGAGAATCCACTGCAATAGCAAGAACAGCGAGGCAGAGTACACGTTCTAAAGATGAAGAGCTCACAAGATCAAGTCCAAAAGCAGGTCCAGTTGAGGTTAATAAAATGCATGCATGACAAGGTCCAGGAAGGCCTGGAGAGACGGTGCGCTTAACCACCTTGCAGGTGATGGGCTGACTGCAGGGTGGAAGGTGGAAGAGAGGAAAGAATATATTTAGGAGACAAAAATGGAAATTGTCATCAAGTTTCTCCTAAGAATAAAGGCTAATTGAATTAGGAAAACCAATGAAGTTTTTAAAAAAGATGAATTTATTAAAACTTTGAAGTTCTTTAACAATTTATTGAAGTCAGAAATGTTAAACACTAAAAATCTAGAAGTCCCAGAAATTAGACTTCAAAGGATTTATGTTTCAAAGAATTAGATTTCAAAGAATTCCTTATAAGAGGTTTTAATATATTCCTTGTTAAACTGGGACTTAGATTGCTTTGGGGATCATTTTGCCCGTGACCTGTGGCCATGATTAAAATTAGCAGCACGTGAAGTCATGGATAGATGGGAGGTTCATATTCACTTTTAGCCAAATTTAGCAAATAGCATCATATTCCCATTTAATGGGATGCAGTTTCTTCTGCAATTCTCTGGGACGATGAGCCTTTAGACCGATTTCCCCACTCAAAGAAGAGCCATTTGTGTCCTTGTCCTAATGCTTCTGAGTACTTGTCATGAGTTAAAACACTGGCCAAGTTGTCACCTCAGGACTTCTTGTGCATATTCAGGTAAAAACGTCTCAGGGAAGGTGGTTTACTTCAGTTCTCATTCTCCCATCTCCAATCACTTAGCCGGTCAGTCACGCAGGTAAAAATGGGTTAAAATTTTAAAAATTCATGATAATCGTGTCCAGAAATAGATGACGGTCGTTGCTAAAAAGCATGACAAAAGAACCTGGACCAGCAGTCTCCTCCAAACAGCTAGCGGCAAGGGTTTCCTGAGTAAGTCACAAAAGCCATCCTACATGGGAGAGAGAGAAAAGAATTAGATTGCTTCGTGATGCTCAAAATACACAGGAGTTTCCACATTAAACAGTAAAACAACTTCGATTCAGAGAGTAAGAGGAAAGGAAATTCTGACCAATAGGCACCTCTAATTAGGAACCCTTGAGGATTTAGGATTGGTGAAAAGTAGTCCAATGAGGTGTACGGAAGCAGCCATTTAACTTTGTCACTTAGAGCAGCAAGACTCATTTTGATTCTAAAGCAAGAGGAAGGTGGACTACTATCTCATGTTTTCTGAGCAAATGACAGGTGCCATCAGGGAAACTGTCAAAGCACTAGATTGAAAAGCTATCACCTGAGAACAGAGCAAGTGACTCCATGTAGGAAGGGAATGGAACTCCGGGCTGTGGTATTTTAACTGCAGTGGCAGAGATGCGGGTGAATCCTGTTCATCCAGTTTGAGAATTTTGGCTTCTTGACATTAAGAGACTAACTTTTAGTCAGTGCTGATTAGCCAAAAAAATGAAGTCAAAAAAACAACCCCCTCCACCCCCATTTCCTCTTAGGTGCAGAGAGCTTCGGGGCCAGATGCTTGCTGAGACAAACGGCTCAGGTGAGGTTCTTAGAACTCAGCTGAGGGAGTTCACGGACGCAGAAAGCGCAAGACCAACACAAACACCAGGAATGATGCCGGAGTTAATGCTAACACCTCATGCTACCTTTTGCCCTCAAATGGAACCCAATTAGCCACTGTAAGGGGCCTAAATGGAAACTGCCCACAGGAGGCTAAATTATTTTTTAAATCCCTGGTTTTAATAGTTTGGCTGTATTTATCCCATAACATGAGTCACTTCAGCATTGATTCAACTCCAGTAAGGAGAGGAAAGAAACAGGGGGCCTAGCTGAGAACCCAAGAGGCGTATGTCCCTGCTGAGGGCTGGGTACGGTGGATTAGGAGTTAAGGACCCAGCCGGGTGCTCTGGCGCCCACCTGCAATCTCAAACCACTAGAGTGGCAGAAGCTTGAGCCCAGGATTTCTTGACCAGCTTGGACTCCATCTCAAAAAGAGTTAAGCAAATAGCACCATATTCCCATTTAATGCCATGCGGTTTCTTCTGCAATTCGTTGGAGCAATGAGCCTGTAGACTCTAATTTCCCCACTCAAAGAAAACCATTTGTGTCCTTGTCCTAACACTTCTGAGTACTTGTCGGGAGTTAAAACACTGGCCTAAGATTCCTTAACTCTTTTTGAGACATTAACCAGTCAGCGCCAACTGGCGACCACGCACATTCCAACCCCTGTGGCCTGGGCTCCTCCAGAGAAGGGCTGTGATCGATCAAAGGGTCCGAGTATCTCCAGAGGTGCATTTGATAGGAGGACAAACCCCACGTGGCCCGGACCACCCGCTGCTCACTGTACTAGTTGGGGATCTCCACAGGGGCAAAGCATCCAGACCTAAGGTGGGCGCTTCCTGAAAGCCCCCGAGGGCGGGCTAAGGCGAGGGCAAGGTGGGACCGTGCAGACCCAAGTCGGGCGCAGCTGCCTCCGAATGGGTTCACAAGAGCCGTCTAGCAAGGCCTATTCCTGCCAGTCTGACTACCGACAGAGGCCTTCACACCGAACGTCCCAGTCCCGCTAAAAGACGCCTTGCTTCTTTCGAGGGACCTCGCCCCCCGCCCCGAAATCCGATGTCCCCGCGCAGCGTCGTGCTCACCCAGCCGCCTTGGGCCTGCAGCCAGGCGCGGTGCCGCCCCGCCAGCCGAGCGCACAGCAGGGCCACCAGGCGCTGGCAGTCCCGGGCGACTTCGGCGTCCCCCTCCTTCGGCTGCGGCTTGAGGCCCCACTTCTTCCACCAGGCGGTCACCCGCGGCCCTCTCTCTAGAAGCGTCCCTGCGAAGGTCACGAGCATCACTACCCGGCCCCAGCTGAGGCTGTCGGAGAGCACGGCCTCCGCCATCCGCTCCATCAGGTAGACGCGGTTCCCCGGGTAGCCGACGTAGACGGAGAAGAAAGACGCGTGCTTCTGCCGTATCTTGGTGGCTGCGAAGCGCATGGCGGCGGCCTCGAGCGAGGACGGCGGCAGCCCCGGGGCGCCCGGCTCCCTTGTGCAGTACTCCAGGTAGTCGGCCAGCAGCCGCTCGGTGCGCTCCCTGAACGGGTCGCCCATGGCCCGGCCTCTGCTAGGGGCCTGGGCCTCCCGCCTGCTTTGTAGGCCCGGCCGCGCCCCCCCACCCAGGGAGGGGCTGCGGGGCCCCGCCCCGGCCGGCGGGCCTCAGCACTTGCTTTTCTAGGTCGGAAGAGGAGCCTTTGATGGGAATCCCACCTACACCTGCCACAGTCCCGGAGGCAAGGCCCAGGGCGTTTACAGTGTGAGACTCTTTGGAGTTACTGTTTAGCTCTGGGCCTGGGGACAATCTGGGAAGCTGGGGTGGGCGTTGCCTCCTCTTAAGGAGAGGTTGACAAAGGCCGCACACACAGCCCTGCACAGACGGCCGCCTTGCAGGCCTTATCAGCCTCTCCAGGTTGGACCTAAGCATCCAGGTGTGTGTTGTAGATTCCTTTCTTTGGGGCTAGCACATGAGGCAGGAAACAGGCTAATTCTCCCGGGGGCTGCGAGTCATTCATTCACTTATATATAGTTAGAGCCTTCGGGGTGCCAGGCCTCCCCCTTTAGCTCTGGAGATACAATGGAGAGCAAGACATGTGGTCCCTGACCTCAAGGACCCTGCGGTCTAGTGATGGATGGAGACAAAGGAACGGCCAACAGTGCAGTTCAGTGAATCACTATAATAAAAGCTGAAGGAGTATTCAGTTCTAGACCAGTGGCTACTTCTGATGCTATCCTTCCCATATTGCTTAGAATTCACTTTACTTTTTATTGGCCAGTACCTCATTGTTCCAATCCCCTGATAAAGGTAGCATTTCTTATATTAAACTTTCTCTGTTCATATTACTCTATGGCTTCTTTCTCTGGATCGGACCTAGACTGATACAGAATTGGTGCTAGCAGTGAAATTTCTGGGGGTTCAGTGGCCTGGAGCATGTTGAAATAGCCCTCTCAGAGAGAAAGATGAGGTGTTATATCTTGCACCACCTACAAGAAAAAAGAGGCATAGAGCTTGGTGTCTTAGTCCATTCCAGCTGCTATCACAATACCATGGACTGGGAGGCTTATAAACAACAGAAATTTATTTCGCACAGTTCTGTTGGCTGAAAAGTCCAAGATCAAGGTGCAGGCAGATTCTGTGCCTGGTGAGGGCCTGCTTCCTGGTTCATAGATAGCAGTTTTCTTGCTGTGTCCACACATTGCAAAAGGGTCAAAGGAGCTCTCTGGGGTCTCTTTTATCAGGACACTAATCCCATTCATGAGGCTTCCATCCTCATGATCTAATCACCCTCCAAAGGCCCCATCTCCTAACACTATCACATTGGGGTTTGGGGGGTCAAAACATTCAGTCTATAGCAGTTGGCTGTTTTGGATTTTGGAGACAATATATACCACATATGAATGCACTACTTCAACCCAATCAACAGGCTGGTGCATTGAGGACCAGAATAAGATTAGGCTCTGCAGAAGCTTTAGGCTGCAGTAAGCTGCTCTAACCTCTTGGGTCTTATGATCCAACAGATTCAGTGGTACTTAACAGGTCAAATAGGAATGCTCTATGGAGCCTCTGGTAAGCACTAATACGAGACAGTGAAGATCCCTAGAATTTTGAAGCAAATACATCCCCTCTTATGAAGATAACTCTTCTCCTTTTGAGAAGCAGGGTCTGGCTTGCTGCTGGGCCTTGGCAGAGGCTGAATGCCTAACCATGGGGTATCAGGTAACCATGCCACCAGAGCTCCCATCATGAACTGGATGTTGTCTGACCCAGCTGGCCATAAAGCTGGACATACACAGCAGCAATCTATCATCAAATAGAAATGATATATTAGAGACTGAGCTGAGGCATGTTCAGAAGGTACAAGTAAATTGTATGAGCAGATGGCTCAGGCTCCTTCCACACCAACTCCTGTTGCTTTGCCTCTTCTCCCTTGTTCTGTGCTTATGGCCTCTTGGGATGTTGCTTATGGCCAGTTGACTGCAGGAGGAAAAGTCTACCCAGGATGATAGATGGGTCTGCGTGATATGCTGGCACCTCATGAAAGTGGACAGCGACAGTAGTCACTCATACTCAGGGTTCACTGCGAAGGACGGTGGTGAAGTAAAGTTCTTCCAGTGGGCAGAAATGTAAGGTGCATATTTGGTTGTCCACTATGTCTGGAGTGCGAAATGGCCAGGGTACAGTTCTACATTGATTCATGGGCAGTTGCTGATGGTTCGGCTGGATGGTCAGGGCCTTGGTGATATGAAAATTTTGGAAAGAAGTATGTGGCTGGACCCCTCAGAATGGGCACACATTGCGAAGATATTCGTGTCCCGCGTGAATGCCCACTCAAGGGCATCAACTGCAGAGGGGACTCTTAATCAGGTGGACAAAATGACATGCTCTGTGGATGTCAGACAGCCTCTCTTCCCAGCTGCTGCAGTGCTTGCTCAGTGGGCCCTGAGCAAAGAGGTCATGGCAGCAGGGACAGACGGTCTGCGTGGGCTCAACGTGCAATTCTCCCACCCTACGAAGGCTGACCTGGCTATTGCTGCTGCTGAGTGCCGATCTGCCAATGCAAATGATCCCTGTTACGGTGAGCCAAATGAATTTTGTTAGAATATAAATTTCTGTACATAAAATTCCCATGTGAATTCGTTTTGACATCTTAATGGTTCCCTCATTAACCACTGAGCTAAATAAAAGTTTTGATACATGTTCATGTTTTATTTGCAAGAGAGTCATGATTTTACCTTTTTGAACATTATTTTTAGCAGCAAGCACATAGTTTTTTCTTAGAGTTGGAGTAGCTGGGGGTAGAGTGGTAAATTCTCTGGCACTGCCCTTGGTAACTCTTAATAATTATCCGTAGAACTAAACCACAAATGAATAAATTAACCTCCACACAAAATTCCCAATCTACACAATACAAGGAGGCAGTTTGCATTCGGACTTGGTTAAAATCCTGGCTCTGCAACTTGGAAGCTGTGCATCCATGGGCAAGTTATTCAACTCTCCTAACCTTAATTTCCCCACCTAAAAAGTGGAGAGAATGAAATGTCAGCATCACAGGACTGTTACAAGGATTACATGAGTTGGTGTATGCAAAGTGCTTAGCACAGTGCCTGCACATAGTAAAAGCTTGTCATTACAGAGACACTTTTGTTATTTGTGTGAACGAACGAGGGTTACCATGCTCACTTGCCTCTCTCAGCCCAAACCAAAATGTGACATATTAGTGAGTCTCACCTATATGGTTTCTGCTGTTTTTTTGAAATATTGAAAATAACTAGTGACTATTTTTTCCATATGTATTTAATAACAGCTTTGAAAAATAATTCACATAAAATTCACCCTTTGAAGTATATAATTTGTTGATTTTTAGTACAGAGTTGTGCAATCATCACCATTATCTAATCCTATAACCCCGAAAGAAACTCAGTACCCATTAGCAGTTACTCCTCATCCACAGCCCTAAGTAACCACTAATCTACTTTCTGTCTTTATGGATTTGCTTATTTGGACATTTGATACAAATGGAGTCATACAACATGTGGCCCTTTGTCTCGGTTTCTTTCGCTTAGCATGTTTTCAAGGTTCCTCCGTGTTGCATTAATAGCACGTGTCAGTACTTCCTTCATTTTTATTGCTGAATGACATCCCATTGCATGGATATACTACATTTTGTTCATCTATTCATCTACTGAACATTTGGGTTGTTTCCAATTTTGGCTATTATGAATAATGCTATGAACATTTGGTTCAAGTTTTCATGAGGGCTTCTGTTTTAATTTCTCTTGGTTATAGGCCTAAGAGTGGGAGGCAGTCTATTATTGTGGAAAACACACAGGTTGGAAACAGTGACCTCTGCCTCATGGTCAAACAGTCACCAGTGGTGTGTTGGTTAGATAACCTTGGGTTCAAAGATAGGCATTTCCTGTTGTCACAGTCCTCCCATAAATGCTCACACCATACTTATGATAAGTTGTTTGTATTTATCCATGGCATCATTCCCGATCCATCTCCTTATTAGAGGGTCTACGTCCTTTTTTTCTGGTTCTATTTTTTCACAAAATTTTATTTTTAAAAATTATTTTTAGTTGACACATAATTGTATATATTATGGAGTACAGTGTGATATTTTGATACATGTATGCAATGTATAATGATCAGAGTAATTAGTATCTCCATCCCTCAAACATTTATCATTTCTTTGTGTTGGGGATGTGAAAGTTGTCAGAATCAAAATGGAGTCACTAATGGTAAAAATAAAACAAAAAAAAAACAAACCTGAAAAATAGATCCAAGGAAGGCCATGAAGAGAGGTCCTCATGCTTGTATGCCTGATAACAAAAACTATCACAAAAGACTTTGCAAAAACCACATTCTTGCACAAAGGCCCTTGCAATCTTACACAAATACCTCTGCAAGGACATTTGCCCAGCAACCGCCTATGCAGCCTCAGACTGGCCAGATCTGTCATTGATCTTTGTAGCCATGAAAAATTATTTCAGAATAATTACGTAATCCTTCTCATTTTTCCCTTTAAAAAAACCTTTGTTTTCCTTTACCTCCCTGAATACATGCATCGTTTACTATGGCATGCACATTCCCGTTGCAATGCCCTATTGCCGAATAAGTATCTTTTTGCACAGAGCCTCTGTTATTTAGGTTGACAGGAACATTCAAAATTCTCTAACTATTGGAACATACATAATAAATTTTTAATTATAGTCACCCTACAATGGTGTAGAACACTAGAACTTTGTCTTCCTATCTAGCTGTAATTTCGTATCCATTAACCAACCCCTCCCTTCCCCACTCATCCTTTTTATAATGATGCAAATGTATTAAATCATTTCATTCCACTGAATTGGCCCTGAGGCAGCCCACTGGAGGCCACAGTCCCCCGTGGAGATTGGCCAGCCAGCCCCCGCCAGGCCCTGTCTGGAAACAGGAGTGTGCGGCGTGCCCTGAAGAGTGACCCGATTCCTTCCTATCACGGCTGAGAGGATGAGAGGTCTAGCATCACATGCTCACAAAGGATCCAGAGACAAGAAGCTTCAATCCCGGGTTTCCCCGACACACTTCAGCAGAATTCCTGGCCCACCTCAGGCCCGCCCAGTCCAGATCCGTTTAACCTGTTGGTGACTGGGCGATTTTTCTCAGCAGGCAAGTTTGGGCCATGAAGATCCCCACAGTCCTACTCAGTCAGCTCTCCAGGCTTGGGCAAGCAATGTGGCCCCAGCCCTTGCCCACTTGATCTTCTAACCCAGGGCTGTGCTTACCCAGGATCCCAGACGTCCTCCTTTGAAAAGATTTCCAGCAGTTCACAGGCCCAGGTTGTCTTTAGCTCCTCCTAGGGTCTCTCTGTGCCCCTCTGTGACTTCCTCTGCTGGCCCGGGTTGCCCCAAAGCCTCCTCTGAGGGGCCCCCCCCCCAGGGGCAGCTCCCCCAGGTCCCCCAGTGTCTCTTCCGGCTGCTTTCTCAGGCTCCTCCAAGGGCCCTGACAGTCTTGGGGAGGCCTCAGAGTAGGATCCAGAGTCCCTGAGGGTCCCTAGGACACCTTCAGGGAGTCCTCAAGGTCAGAACTGTTTTCATAATAATCCCTTAACTTTTCTTGTATATGACTTTTTAAGCTCTCATTCTCTCAGGAGGTTCCCAGAGACTACTGATGCGTGGCGAGAGCATCACCCTGACGGCTCATGGAACGTCTGCTTCTGTATTCTTGTATTTCACAATTTTTCTCAGTCTTAATCTCGAATGCGACAGACATTGATAGATATAATCCACATAAACCAGAGCTATTTGGAGTCTGCAATAGTTTTTAAAAGTGTAGAGGGATCCTAAGGTCAGAAAGTTTGAGAACCACTGGCCCAGATGAATCTCTATGAGATATTTACTAATGCGATACATGAGTGGGACCGCCTGTGAGGGGGAGGGGCTGGCGGAGGGGAGGCAGACGGAGGAGGGCTAGAAAAGGGAGTGGGGGAGGCGGGCAAGGGGGAGGGGCCGAGGAAAGAGGAGGAGATGGAAGGAGAAGGGAAGAGAGAGGGAGCAGGGGTGGGAGGAGTGAGAAGGGAGAGGCAGGGAACAAGAAAGGGATCAGGGACTGACAGAGGGACGATCAGGGAACTTACCCCTCTTGAAGCTGTGCCAAAGGCCGAGGTAGGCACTTCACACTTTAGTGCTGTCCCATTCCATAGATGAGGAAACTGAGGCTGAGAAGAATTGAGATATTATCGTGTCCTGTGAAAGCAGTAAAGCTGGCTCTGAGCCTGGTCCTCATCTTTTTCGAGAGCAAGAGCCTGGGACACAAAGGCCTTTACCACCCAGTGATGCCTTTAAGCCACTTACAATCTAGGGAAGGGTGTGAAGCGGGTGGACGGATAGGAAGAGGGAACTCGGTGTGGGTTCCTGCCCTTGGCTCAGTCCAGGAGGACAAGGATGCCAGCTGGGCCCCCACATCTGAGAGTCTGACCACCCACTCTGAAGCAAATATTTTTGTTTCATTTCACAAATATTTCCCATCAATACCCATCACTGTCTCCTCCTGTCTGCCTAGACCTTCTCTTTCCTGGCCTGGAGGCGGCTGCCCAAAATTATGCACCCCTGGGGGGGACTCCTTTTGGCCCCTTCACAATTGGTTTGGTAGATTTGCCCTCAAGTCCTCTAGAAAAAAAAATCCTGATTGTAAAACCACACTCAGCATTATTTTCAATATGCAAAATACTATATAATAATACATGGAGTTTATCGTTGGGTCTCCACACGATGCAGTATAGTCCGAGTCAAGTATTTCATCAATAAATACTAAACAACACCCACAGGCTTATGAGAGCACAGACTTACAGGGGAGGTGGCTTACCGCCCACAGAGGAAAGCGAAAGTGTTCTACGGAATGCCTCTGTTGTGCCCTTCAAAGTGCTTTTTGGATTGGAAAGTCGCGGGCTGTTTTGCACATATCCTAAAGATGCTCTCCACCCCTCCAAACAGAACCTGGAATTTGCTTCCCCTGAGTCTAGGCGACCTTTCCTTTGCCCTGTCTTCCTTGACTCCCGGGAGCCAGAAGGCCCAGTCAGAGTACAGGGACAGACAAGGGTCTGTGGGAGAGAGGGCTGGGGATGCCATCACAAGGAGGCCAGCCGGACCAGGGGCCACTCCGGAGCATTCTAGAGCAGAGCTGGGGAACTCCATGGGACATACTCTGGGGCCGGACCCCTTCAGCAGCAGACAGGAGCTGTGCAGACACTGTGCCCTGCCTGAGCCCCTGCCCAGACTGCAATCCACCAGCGTTCAAAACGGTCCCTCCGGGCCACGCTCCCTCCCTAACTCTGGCTCCTTGGAGGCAGGAGTCTTTTATCTTCCTGTCTCTGGTGCGTAGTGAAACTCTCAGTAACTGATTGCTCTGCAAATGACTGAATATAACTAGTAAGTTTATTTAAAATGAGTCGATGGAAAAGCTGGCCTGGCTGATTTTTGACTGGCCCATTACGATACATGAACAAGCAGTTCTGAGGGTGGGCCTGGCACATCCCCTGAGGCTTATAGGAGTGCCAGGTGCAGCCTGTCCCACGGCTGTGCCCGGCTCTAGCTCTGGAAAGGGCCTCTCTGAGGAGCAGGGCCTGGGGTTGACCCTGCAAAGCCAGAACTACCACCAGGAGAAGGGCTGGCTGGAGCAGGACCAAGAGAGGAGACCAGACAGTCCAGGGATGTGGCACACATGGCCCTCAGGTGTAGCAAGGGCCTGGCCATCAGACCGAGGCCACCCACCAGGCAAGCCTCACCCAGGAATGTCTGGTGTCTGAGGTAATCTTTAAGTCCCTCCCTAATAGGCGTGCCATTTTTTTTTTTTCGGTCTCGCTCTGTCACCCAGGCTTAAATGCAGTGGTGTCATCATAGCCCATTGCAACCTTGAACTCCTGGCCTCAAGTGATGATCCTCCTGCCTCAGCCTCCCGAGTAGGTACGACTATAGGTGCACACCACCACACCTGGCTAATTCTTCTATTTTTTGTAGAGATGGGGGTCTCACTATGTTGCCCAGGCTGGTCTCAAGTGATCCTCAAGCCTCGGCCTCCCAAAGTGCTGGGATTATAGGAGTGAGCCACCGCACCTGGCCTCATGCCATCTTTTTGCAAGAGAAGTTTTCTAAAACAAAGAATAAACCTCTATATCTTAAAAAGAAAGAAAGAAAGGAAAAGAAGGGGTCCTGTAGCAAAAAATACTTGGTATCTTCAGGAGATCTTCAGGACTTACAGAATTTCAAATAAAGACAGGATATTCTTTTTATATATTAATTAATAATATTATTTTTCTTTCAATATAAGAGGAACAAAAACATTATTCAAGACCTATCAACCTGCATATGTAATTACAAGTGCAATGCAATAAATATAATTTACATGGATGAGATCCACTTCAACCTAGGTGTTTCTCCTAATACTACCAGGTGGTTTTTGAATAAATTTACTGTCTCGTGTTCCCACACAGAAAAGTTCTCCTTGCTCTCCGAAGCATCTGTGTTACAAACAGCATTCAGCTCTTCCCTCAATTCAAAGAAAATGCCCTGTCCAAATGACAGTAACATGTCATCACGTAATTCACAAAGCAAACATGCTGTCCATTTTACACACATCTCTGCTTCATTCACGGCAGTTCACGTAAACAAAAATGTTTTATCTGAAAAAAAGACAGTAGGACAGGAGGCTGAAAAAGATACTTTTACAACAAAAACACATTTAAAAAAAGTGATTTTGTCTAATTACACTTAGAATTGGAATTTTCTTCTATCACAGACCAATTGACAGTCTTCATCCAGTCCATAAACCAGCATTTCCAGAGGAAGGTTCCCAACATCGCAGTGCATGCCGAGAAAAATCAGATTTTAAAGTGCTCTGAAAACAAATTTGATTGAAAGAATGTAATATGGAATATATTAAATGCTGAATTCTATTGGTAACAGAATGAGTTGAGACTAGTATAATTTAGAATAACCTTAAAAACGGATACATTTTTAAGAGTGTTTGAAATAAAAAATACTGTATTTGAAGGTATTCCCGTAGTGCTGAAGGCTTATACTAGTAGATTTCCAGGGGTGGCAGTTTTAATAGTAACGTTGGAGATGTACAGTCGCTCCCTTAAGCTAGATTGCAATAAGCCCTATGCTCCTCTAGAAGTATGATCTATTTACACGTGAACATTTCAAATTCTATCCTCAGGTACGTAGGTACATACATTGTGAGAAGACGATTAAGCCCAGACCTGAAAAGACACAAACAGATAATTTTTAGTCCCTTAGTAGTTAATAACTTGTAAGACTTGAATTTAAAGAGATAGTTTATTCACACACATGTGCACACACGTGCGCGCGCGCACACACACACACACACACACACACACCCACACACACACACACACACACACACACACACACACACACACCATCCAAAGTAGGGCACTCACAAGCCTGAGAACGATAACACTTCACTCCTGGCAACTCCAAGGTGCTGCTTTGCACCTGACTCCCTGCGCCCTTAGTTAACCATCTGTAGGGCACCTGCAGCCTCCTTCCCAGGGACTGGTAACGCTTCTAGATTGAGAACTGAAAACATCTGCACCCATGCAGCTCACTGTGTACACGGACATGACTTTACTAATTTAGGACGCTCTTCCCCAAGACAATGAACTCACAAAAAACTTTTTTATTTCAGGAACTTTACAAAAATTCTTTTATCTATTTATCCTAAATCTAGACTACTCAACTTACCCTCCTTGTAAAAGACACAATGTAGAGCATCAAATAACTGTTTACTTTTCAAGACCTTCTTTGGAATCCCCCATCCTGTGTCCAGCAATCTTAAAACTATATTGTGTCACAAGTTTTTCCCATCTTAAGTCCCTCCATCCAAAGACCTGCCTTAAACCAGACCCCAAACACCTCACGCACGCCTTTGCTCTCCTTTCTGAGATGCTACTAAGCCTCTTCCAAGCTTGTGATCGTCCACACCGAGGCAGGCAATAAACTTAGCTTTGCTTTATGAACAGGCTATTTTGGGGGTGTTTTGGGAGAGCCAACATTTGACATGGTCATGGAGATCTCTTTGAGAATCTAATGAAAGCTGCAAGGGCACTTTTCCTGGAAAAATGCACGCGCGCGCGCGCACACACACACACACCATTTGGCATAAAATTTAGGGGCTTCGCAGACCCCACAGAGTGGGCCTCACAGGGGCTGGTGACCCTTGTTATGACAAAGTCAATAATGGGACTAAGAATGCCGCACTACAGGGAGCAGAGATTGGTTATCTGTGGTTTGACAAAGGCTGGAATCATAAGAATCAGATGTTTTGGATCCCTTTTGGACCATTAAGCCAACTATTCCCTCAACTACATGCTGACACATTGTCGTCTACTCTGTGCTTGAACACCTGTATTGATGGGGAACTCACTACCTCCCCAGGCAACTCATTCCTTCTGTGCTGTGGGCAGAGCTGAAACCAGAGCTCTGTTTGGCTGAGCAGGCCCTTGTTAGCTTACCCAGACCCCTCTGCTCCAGGAGGCCCACCACCCATCCTCTCACCTCTCACACGCAGGAAAACAGAAAAACATCTCTCTTACTCTCAGGGTATGATCCCACGATCCTGAGCAGAAAGCCGTGCCATCAGGGGAAACGCGCAGAGTACTGACTCGGTTTTCATGTCCAAACAGGATGGAGACTCGGGCCCCCTTGAGAACATCCCAGACGTTGATGGTATAATCATTGTAGCCAGCAAACAGCAGGCGACCTTGAAGCAAGATGATGCGATGGTTATTTCTTCCTGTTTCTCTAGTCATGCCTGTCACTCACTCGCCTACTCATTCATTCCCTCACTCGTTCATTCGTTCAGTAAGCAGTGATTGAGGCCTGCAGTGCGCCAGGCACTGTGCTTTGCCCTGAGGATTCAGAGAGAAAGCACCGTCGCTGCCCTCCTGTGGAGGAGGCAGAGAGGAATAAGTCACTGCAGCCTCACGTGGTAAGCGCCACGGGTGTGCACGGTGCCACGGGACCAGGGAGGGGATCAAGGAGGGTGGTGCAGATACAAACATCATTTTTAGTCCTTTAGTAGTTAACGACTTGTGAAACTTGAGTTTAAAGAGATCAAATCAAAGCAACATTCGAGTTGGCTCTTGAGGGCTGAGTAGGAGTTTGCCAGGCAGGGGAAGATGTTCCAGGCGGCAGTAGCAGCATCGCATGCAAAGGCACAGATGAGGGGACACAATGGGGGTGTGTCTGGGGAAACGGAGTGGTCCAGTGGCCCAGCCTGTCAGCTCTGCCTTCACCGTGGGGCAGAGGAGCCAGGAGTTTAAAGGCGCTGGGAGAGCACTCTCGCTCCCCTCCTCTGGGGTATCCAGAGAGAAGGGAAAGCTGGGCAGGAAATGCCCACGGGCGTTGCAGATGTGAATTCTGGCACATCGTTGCCTTGAAGGACAGCCTGGGTGGGGGCACAGCCTTCGCTCCCCTGCAGTGAATGGGCTGGTGGGAGCCCCTGAGCAGGCCAAAGCGGGAGGTGGAAAAGCGCAGGGGAGGAAGATTGGCGCAACCGTGGATTATTTAGCATACTGGCCCCCCAGAAGCTCAGGTGAGGGAAGGCTTGATGGGGCACTGGGTTTCATGCAGGTCCTGTCCTACAGCGCTGGGAACGTTTCTGAAATGAGATCTTACCACTGAGGGAGAAGTCCACGCTGGATGCTCCAAATATGATACTCTCTTTGGAATAGATGGCAACCTCCCTGTCTGCCCGGAGGTCGTAGAGACGACACTAGGGTGAGAAGGAACAGACAGAGAAGCACTGACTTTGGGCTCCAGTTTGGTGATGAGATGACCACAGCGCCACAGGCAGGGGCCAGAGGCTTGTGCAGTTTTAGGGATGAGGGAAAAAAACCCTCTTTATTAATCCCTCCCATTATTTCATCCCTCAGTCCCAATTCTCCTTAGTCTCCGTGGACCAGTGGAGATTCAAAGAAACAGCAAATGCAGAAAATTTCTTTAGGTACAAACATGAGACCCCACTTTGTTCTGATAAAGGACATGTGTTCATTGTAGAAAATTAGAAAACATTCAGAAATGCATAAACAAGGAAATGAAAGTCACCCCAAATTTTAAGAGGTCTTTGCTCGTGTCTGGGCTGTCTCCTTCTGTCTTATTTCTATCTCATGTGTGTGTGTGAACGGGGTGGATGTTTCATCATTGCTTCTATTAACGTTAGGTTGTGAGCATTTTCCCCTATTATTAAATAATCTTAAAAAAAAGATGACTTATGTGGTTGTTGAATATGCCTCATGTGCATATATCAGAATCTATTTGGCCATACTCTGCTAAGTATTTTGATTGTGTCTAATTTTTCTGTTTTATAAATATTATGATGACTATTATGCAAAAACCTTTAAACATATCTGATATTGTCCTTAGAACAGCTAAGGAATAGAATCCTTAGAATAGAATTGTTCCCAAGAAATAGCATGACCAAATCAAACGGCAGGGATGTTTCTCGTGATTCATACGGCATTTCTCTAGAAGGTGGCACCAACAGTCCTGACCCCAGCTTTGTCCAAGGCTCCTCACCAACTCCAGCCTTGGGCATTTCTTTGCTAATCTAGGAGGCAAAATGGGCATCTGATCACTTAAACTTGCATTTCTTTGATTATAGGTGATTTTGAAAGCATTTTCAGGTGTTTATTTGCCATTTTGAATTTACTGCTTTGTATGTGGTCTGAATTTTACCCTCTTTTTTTAAAGTGGGGTGTTCATCTTACTGATTATGCAACCTCATTCATATCTGCAGGATTTTAACTTGGTCTGTTATACATGTGGCAAGAATTTTTCCAAAATGTATTCCCTTATATTTTGTTACATATTTTCAACATACAGAGTTTTAAATTTTCATTATTATCAAAACTCCCAATCTATTCCTTTATAATTTCTTATATAGCAGCAAATCAGAATGAAAACCATTATTTAATAAGATATTTGATCTTTTGAGGGCAATAAGAAAATATTTTTTGTCTTGAAAAACAAGTCAACATAATTTGGCAATTAGCATCAAAAGCTTTAAAGATAGGTCTATTTTTGGCTTAGCAAGTTATAGCTGAGAATTCTAAAGAAATAAGAGAGGTACAAAAATACTTATAGCAGTGTTTTTAACAGGAAAAAAACCCTTGCGAAAAGCTAAAACTGTCCAAAAATTGAAGATGGATGTATATCCATAACATGGACTACTATTCATGGAATTCTATTCAATCATTAAGAAAACGTAATGGAGAAAAATATTTACCAGCATGGGAAAATGTTCACAATTTGTTGCTAAGTGAAAAAGGCAAATTATATAGCATTTTGTCTAAAAATAAAAAAGACAGAAAGGAATTCATCTAACTGCAACTTTTCTTGGGTAAGAAGATTAAGGTAATTTAATTTGCCCCCCAAATTTTCTTCATTGAATATATATTACTTCTGTAAACAGAAAAAATTATTTTTAAAGAATAAAATTAAGTTAGCAAATCCTCTGTTGAGCAGGAAAAGTTCTTAATAACTTAGAAACATACCGTAGCGTCATCTGATCCTGAAGCAAAGGCATCTCCACTCGGGTAGTATCTGCAGAGAGAAAGTTAGGGCAGAAATCACTTTATCTAGAGTGGTCGTTCCCAAGCCTGGGTGCCCATCAGAACCATATGGGAAGGTTGTCCCACGGTAGGCCCTTGGAACCAGAATCTCCACTTCCAGGGACTCAAGGAACATTTGCTGCAGAAGCCAGAAGGGGATGCTCACTGGCCTCTAGTTTTCTTCTCTGTAAATAGGGGACAGTGACGCTGGCCTTGCAGAGTGTTGGTGAGGAGTAAGATGATATGTGTATTCACATCAGGCGTTGAACACGGAGTAGGCCCCGTGTAAATGCACACACCTAATTCCCAAGATGTGGCTCAGAGCTCAGGGATAAGCAAGTGGTTATGAACACAGACGCTGAAATCAGATGTCCAGAGCCACGTTCAGAGGTCTGCAGTGACCACTTACTCATGTGATACTTTTGGCAAGTGAAAAGTGACTTCACCTTGCCCAGCCTCGGTTTCCTCATCTGAAAAGTGAGGATAATAAAGCATTTTTCCCTTCTGTGAATATTAAATCAGACAGTACAGGCAAAGAATTTGGCATGGTGCCAAACAGAAAGCATTCAATAAATGATGATGATGACGGTTGCTATGGTCATTCTCTTCTCTAGGACCAGCAGGAAGTGTGGGCACTGGATTATAAACCAGGGGCAGGATGGGAACAAAAGTCTTTAAACCCCTTCACCGTGCCCACACCAGCAGTGGCCCCTACGCCTTCCACTGATTGCCCTTCCTTGAACAGATGACCTACACCTCACTGCTCCCTAAAGCCGCAGGAGGAGGCCTTTTAGAACAGCTTATGGCATTACCTCTCCTACCTGGGGGAGGTGAGAGTCAAAGCACCACGCAAAGGAGAGGGAAGGTTTGTGTAACTTACACTGGTCTGAAAGAAGGGGATGGAGAAGAGAAAGGCTGGGGGAGAAATGCTAACCATTTTCAGCTCAGTCCACCATGGTGCAGGCACATTATGTCTTTGAAAGCAACATGAATTCAAGGAGTATCATACATACCACACTCCAATGTTAAATTAAAATGATTTCTAGATGATACTCCATTTGAGACTACATGGGCTATGATTTTTTTCCCTGAAAATTCAGGGACCCAGTGTAGGATATATGGTTTATCTGGAAGAGACTTTTGGTGTCCCCAGCATCTACCCTCTCTCTCTCCCATAGCTGTGGTTAAATATAAGCAGAATTTTTCAGATGTGACCAAGACCAGGGGGTACTATTGGAATTCAGTAGCTGAGGCAGCCAGGGATGCTAAATGCCTCATGTAGGATACCTCCTTACAATAAAGAAATGTCCTACCAAAAATACTAGTAGTGTGCCCCTTTGAGAAACACTGATTTTTTTTTTTTTTTTTTTCTGGGCACATGGCAGAAGGAAAACTACATTCTAGTCTTTCTGCAGCCAGGTGTGGCCATGTGTTCAAGTTCTGGCTAATGGGATGTAAGCAGATGCGATAAGCTCAACTCTCTTCTGCCCACTGGCTGGAAAGAAGACATGGTGGTAGGTAGGCCAGTGGGGCCAGCAGGCTGAAAGCACCATCCTAGAACAGGGTTGCAGAAAGACAGAATGAGCCATCATAGCAGCTCAGACTTCAGTGTGAGAATAAACTTCTATCTTGCTTAAGTCACTGTTATCCCATGTCCAACTAATCTAGTGTATAACCAAGGGCATGCTAAGAGACCAGTGACAACATTCAGTGTGACCTCAGCTTGCCCTGGAAGAAAACCAAACCATGTACCCTGAACATGGCCCACTGAACCAGTCCCTGTAGGATCTGTCAGATGAACCTCAGCATGAGTTTATACCATTCTATAAAATAACTGAATTGGAACTGTATTCATTCCATATAGAAAGAATGGCCATTGAAAAGTTATACTTAGTCCTTCCTATAGAGAATCGGGTTTATTTCTCCATTTAACAATATATTCTTTTATTTATGCCTTTAAGAATTCATAAATATTTAAAGTTTGGCTACCACCATAGGTTTTATTTCCCTCTCTGACTTCCTCAGTGGAGGAGGAGTAAATTGGCCTCTTCCATAGGAGGGCACCCACCTCAGCACTGGGAACCGGGGGCTTCCTAGAGAGAGGGAAACCTAAGTGGAGACTTCATGGTCTAAAACACGTTGGAGGAAGAGGGTTCAGGGCAAACAGAACAGCGTGGGTAAGAGAATGTGCACTTTAAAGCTGTATTTCAGCCCTTTGTGTCCATGGGTTCTGCATCCATGGATTCAATCAACCACAGATCAAAAATATTTGGAAAAAAATATGGATTGTTGCATCCGTACTGAACATGTACAGGCTTTTTTCCTTGTCATATTCATAAACAATACAGTATAACAACTATTTACATAGCATTTACACTGTATTAGGTATTATAAGTATTAATAATATAGAGATGATTTTAAGTATACAAGAGGATGTGCGTGAGTGACATGCAAATACTACACCATTTTTATATCAGGGACTTGAGCATCCTTGGATTTCGGTATCCGCGGGAGGTCCTGGAACCAATCCCACAGTTATCAAGAGACAACTGTGTGCTTTATTGATATATAGGGATTTAATTTATTTCTTGCAGCTTTATCTTCTATCTTGCATCTTACTAATTTCATTTACCATCCATAGTAATTCCCGGATTGATTTCCTTTGATTTTCTAGGTAATTACTGAACATTTACAAAAAGTGATAGCCTTTTTCCTCATCCCACATTTGAGGGCAGGGGTTACTAAGGTACGTAAGCATTCTTATTTTGTTCTTGCTTTAAGAGGAACAAGTCTGGTGTTTTCTCACTAAGTATAATGAAGGTTCTTGGGGATTCTAAGTATAATGAAGATACTTTATATAGGGTCTCAAAGTGCCACCTTCCAAACATGTCAAGTCCTGACCTCTCTCGAGGTCCAATTCATAGATCCTGCTACCTCTTTGACATCCTCACTTGGAAATACAATAGTCATCTCAAACTTAACTAGCCCCCAAAGAGCTCCTGAATCCATGTGCAAAAACGCCTCCTCCCTGCACTTCCCCCTCCACTCTTGCCTGTCTTAGTAAATGGATCACTGCTTACTGCCCCTGATGAAAAATTTGGGTTCCCTAAGCTCAGGGTTCTTCTCTTATAATGTATCCTTTTTCATTTGCAGGTGTCATTTGGCTCTTTTTGTGGCACCCTGTGGAACCAGGGCTGGGGTAACCTGCACAAACATGCTAATACCCTGGCCATTGCCATTGCCATTGTTTTGAGTAATAAACTGTTCTTTATCTCTGACCCAGAAGTTTCACATCTTCTAACAGCATCCATGAGCTGTGGCAGCCTAACTTGTTAACTTGCAGGTAGGTAAAATCTCAGACCCTTCATAATTCAGAACATTTCTCTGTCTGTACCATGTCTTCCTTAGTTCCAGCCACCACGATTTCTTTCTTGAACTCACACAACAACCCTCTATCATAACTGGCTGTCGTACTTCCATTCTTACCCCCCTACAATCTATTCTTGATACAGCCATAGTGATCTTTTAAAGGCAAAACATGATCATGTCAGCCACCTCCGCAACTCGAAACTCTCCAGTGGCCACCTGGCCTTTCGTTAGGTCCCATAACATCCTATCTGTGCTCTTCCCCCAACTCTTTGCAAGCCTGGCTCTTTCATCATCCTGGTCTCAATTTAAATGTCACTGTCTCTGAGAGGCCATCCTTGACCTCCACCTAACAAATAACCCATTCCATCACACCTCCATTTTACTTTTTTCATAGCACTTACCAGTAATCTTAAATTTATATTTGTGTTTTGTCTAGTTTGTCTCCTCTAGGAGAAGAGAGATCTTGTCTATCTCATTCATCACTGTATTCCCAGTTCCTAGAATAATATATAGCATATAAATACTCAATAAATGTTTCTTGAAAGCATGGATGAGAAATACCGATTCGATTTAGGGAGGATATCAATTGCCCCTAATGCAGTTAAATTAAAACCCCCCATGAGATCTGGAGCGCTGTTTAGTTCTACCACAAATCAGCGTTTCTTGAGAGGGAGGCCTGTTTCAGCCAAGTAAACTGAGTCTGGAGGTGGTTCCGGGACTAAGCATTCCCCAAGGCCAGGTAATGCCAGCAGAACAGGGAAGTGACATGAACACGCTACTCACTGACCGGACACTGTTGATGTCAGATTCGTGAGTTTCAAAGGCCTGCACGCACTGGCCGGAGCGCATATCCCAAACCATGGCTTTCTTGTCACATCCCTGCAAATGTAAAATTACCCAAAGTTATGGCTACTGCAAGGAATGTCTACAGACAAGGTACGAGTCCCAGTCATACAACAGAGACCATCATTTCCCATTAGTAAGTGGCTGACAACAGACCTTTCTGAGACTTGCTTTACCCGAGGCCACTTTCCTCAGCTAGTAGACCCTTAGAAGCCCAGAACTAGTTCCTGGGATGAGAGGGAGCAAGGGAAGGTGCCCAGCCTCCCCCTTTAGCATGTTTTCTTCTTCTGCATGTTTCCGAGCGGAGGCAGACCCTCCAGACCCCCTCTCACGTCCCTCCTGGGCACGCCCCTTCCCTTCTTTTTCCCCTCCTTTCTCTCTCCTCTTTACGTCTGCCTCCGAGGCCCAGAGGGCAAGGCGGGTGGACAGTGTGCATGGCGGGGCCTCTCTGGCTGGGACGCTAACGAACAGGCCGGCGGTGCCAAGTCTGAGCAGCCAATGTCCCGGCTTTGTCTGAGGTGTATGGGGCAGCCCTGGACAATGGCGGACCACCGGGTGCCCTGGGCCACTTCCACCCTCAGCAGCAAGCCGTGTGGGGAACGCGCAAACCCGGGGCCTCGTCACAGTCCTGCCGTCGATTGCAGGGTGGCTTAGGGAAGTCACCTCCCTGGGCTTCTGTTTCAACACCTCTAAAGTAAACGCTCCCTTCTGGTTGCTAACACGGCCCAGAGAATCATAAACATGAGGTTTTTCACATTATGCTATCAAGGTGCTGGAGCATTTTGATAAATTCCTGTGGAACAGCCCTGCCATCAAGCTCGGGTAGTATAATGTAGACTCTCAACGGTCAAATGGAATGGCTTAAACAGTCAAAAAGTAATGACTTAAAATTGGTGTCCGTGTTGTTGGTTTCTACTCAGAGCAAAGGGTGGATGAAGTACCATAGCTGGCACCTGAGAGAGACCCCCCGTGGGGTCCAGCACCCTGTGTATCTTTACTGAGAATGTGGGCGAAGACATCAGGAGTGTCTTCAGATCTTTAGAGGACACTAAATTGGATGAACTTTAGTGCTCTGAGAGACAATAAAATCTATGACAATATCAGTAATTAAAAAAAACGCAGTGTAGTTGAGGAGAAATAAATACAGTCATGCAAAGGAACAGGGAGGAAACATACAGATGGCCAAAGACTCCAGAAGAAAGTCAGGGTCCCGGCCGATTAGAGATCACACAGCCCCAGTCCCTCATGTGTCCCAGCGGCAAAAGTCATTTGACAGCGTGTGCGTCACTGTCCTATCTCACCACTGTCCCCTGACCGAGGTGAGGCAGGACCTGGGGGCTGGTCAGTCAGCTCATCCTCTGTCCTCATCCCTGGCCGTCCACAGAAGCGCTCAACCCTTCCGTTGGCAAAACACACCAGAAGCTCTTCCATGTGCTGCCCTTAATGCCCCAGGGGTGGGGGGCA
Source organism: Indri indri (assembly GCA_004363605.1). Classification (NCBI taxonomy): domain Eukaryota; kingdom Metazoa; phylum Chordata; class Mammalia; order Primates; family Indriidae; genus Indri; species Indri indri. Next base: position 50,417 of record RJWJ010003420.1, read on the forward strand.
AGTGCTACTGTGCCCTGGGCCCAGTGTACAGATGACGACATTTAGTCAGGTGGCAAAGCTCCCACCCAGGTACCCTGCCTCCTGGTCTAGTGCTCCGCTGTGCCTCTGTGGCCACTTCTGCCAACTCCGAGCCAATACTCTGTTCCTTGCGCCCTGGCGCAGGGAGGACGGTGGGCAGCAGGGGTGCGGTGGGAGAGTGCTCTGGTCACAGCACAGCGTTGCCTCAGCTCAGCAGCCCTCTGACCCTGTGGCTCGCCTCTGATGCCCTCAGGTGCTAACCCTCTGCTATTTATTTAAGGAGTGACATTTTAACAGACGGCAGCTATGCGCCTTGAGTTGCAGCCCTCACGTGGGAGAACATTCTAGATCCCTCTGCAGACTGGTGAATGTGAATGGTAGAACAGAAGGAGGCCCCCATGGCCCAGCACTGTAAACTGCCCGCCAACACCCAGGAGAGGCCCGGAGCCAGCACGGCCACTGCCGCAGGGGGTACGGCAGGGAGCGAGGACAATTCCTGCAGCCCCTCTAGGGAAGAGTCCGGTCTAGTCCCATGAGCGGGCAAGAACTGCCACCGCAGGCCTCCCTAGTGGACAAAGGGCCCCTGGAGATTTTCTTTGGGTCTTTACCCCAGACACGAAGGTGTTTCCGGTTTCTGAGGGGGCCAGGTCCAAGCAGAGGACGTCGGCCCCGTGCCCGTGGAAGCTCTGCAGCAGCTGCCCGCTCTCCACGTCCCACAGGGCGCACGTGCCGTCGCCGCTCGCCGTCAGGATCTGCCCGCAGAAAAGGACAGGAAGAGCATGGCTGTGGTTATTGCTTCTGTCGGGGCAGGGGGGTTCGTCAGAGGCTTAACGTTCCACAGGGAGAAGCAGGCCCCTTAAACACACACGCAGACACACATCTCGCTACGCCTGGATTCAAGCACAGAAGTCACTCTCCTGCACCAAGAAGGCAAAGTGCATTTCCGACACCCTCACAGTCCACAGGTTGTGTGTTTACATGGCGTCTCCCTCCAGAGCTGAAATCCTGGAGTCCTCACTGTGGTGCCTACAGGACTCTACACCTGCCTGGCACGTGGCGGGTGCTCTGTGAACAGAACCTTCGGCAGCTCCCACTGTCGTGCAGGCCAGAAACCTAAAGTGTTTCTCAGACATTAATGCGCACACAGCTGCTTGCTGATATAATATAAAGGGTCTGGGAGGGTGGCCCTGAGAGTTTACACTTCTCATAAGCTCCAGGTGATGCTGAGGCTGGTCACACCTGGGGCAGCAGGGTCTGGGCATCGTCTTATTAGACACATTCTCCTGTTGCTGCTTTTCCCCAGAGCAGGGTGCTGCCCAGAGGCTCCCCAGGGCCACTGGTAGGTGCTGGAGGACACTCACAGCACACACAGGTTCAATTAACATTTGCTTTGTGCTGACCACATGCAGGCGCTCTGCTAAGGCATTAGGATTTGCAGAAAGATTGTGCCTTGGTCTCTGTTCTCCTGGAACTCACTTTAACAGGATTGACAGTAAGAATGAAACCAACATCATCCCTTGTCCCTAATCCCCTGTCCCTGTGTTAAACAATTCTGGGACCAGGCAAACTTTCCTGCTACTATGTTAAACAACACAAAGTAAGATAACCTAGCTGCTTGCTGCAGGAAATACCTGCTCCTGGAAGAAAACACTGCAAACCAACTAGATAACTTACTTGTCAAGACTAACAGCTTAAAAGTAAATTCCTAATAGGGAATATTTTGTTTTCTATTTTTATGATCTTCCATTACAGAGTAAATAAAAATAAATTTTAAAGACCAAACATTTATTCAGATAAATACACTGAATAGAACCCCTAGCTCACTGTCACTCATTTGTTCTGGAATGCAGAGAACTGGCAGGTTCAATACCATAGTCTCATACTAGCCGGTTCTTCTTTTATCATCCTAGATCCTGGAATGGCAGAAGCTCAAGGTTCATCAGTTCAGTGGTACTCAAACCAGGCTGTGCATCCGAACCGCCCAGCTTTGTGTTAATATTAATAATAATAAAATAAAAAGAGCTAACATTTATTGATGGTTACCAGTGACTGTACTTATTTTACATCAATCACCTCATTTAGTCCTCAGAAAACCTTACACAGGAGGGATTTACTACTATCCTCATGCACAGGCGAGAAAATCGAACCACACGGAAATCTGAACCTCGTCTCGATCACCGGCTGGAGCACAGTGGAGCCAACACCTGGTGGTGCAGTCTGACCCTCACCCCGCGCTGTCTCCAGCCTGCTCCTGCGGAGGGAGTCGGCTGGGACTTCCCTCCACCTCTGGCTAGCTGCTTGTTAGAAAGCAAGCACTTTCTAGCCTACAGGTGCCCCTTAACCCCGAGCCCCACACCTGTGGCCAGGTTGCTGGTTCTCTACCTGAGGGACTACAGGTGCCAGACCACCCGCTGTCCCTGCATACCTTGGAGGCTCCCTTTATCCAGACTAAACATCCTCTGGTGCTTTGGCTGCCCCTCAGGCCCAAGGACATCTGGTTGTAGCCACTGTAACCTGCTGGGATCTGCCTTGGGATCTGGCCCTGCCCACCTCTCCAGCTACCTACCTCCCGCCAACTCCCTCACACCGTGGCCCCCTGGCAGGGGGTAGCCATCCTTTTTCCTTGGCAGCAGCAAGTTTGTGGCGCCCCCTCCTGCTCTGAGCTCCCCAGCTTTCCCCATTGCCCAATCATTACTGGTTTTGGTGAAGGTCCCTGAGGGCAGAGATGAGCTTTCAGCCCCAGAGCCAGGTGGTATCTGGCAATGTGGGTGGTAGGTGCCAAGAAGGTTTGCTGAATAAGTGTGAATAAAAAAACTATGGGATGCATTTACAGCTTGCTAAAGAAAACTTAGTCTAAGTGCAGTCCAAGTGTTAAAAAGTTGTACTGTTTTCACTGCATTTTATTCAAAGTAGAGCGCATATTTCATATCTGAAGCATTTTCTTTTTGCATTTGTTAAAACAGGACTGTATGTACAGCAAGATGCATGAAACATACAACCCCAAAGCTCTGCAGCTTGGGACATAGTAACTTCCACCCCAGAGGGATCCCTGCTCTACTCTCACCCCCAAGTCAATTGGAGGAGAATTTTCAATATGGTCTATCAACAATCAATAGCCCCAACTTTCCCATTTCTGATTTTATTAAAATAATAATAATAACCAATGAGAAACAACAGGAGCTTCCTCTTAGAAAAAGCTGCTGCAACACAAAGCTTCCTCTCCTGCAACTCCTCTTTCACGCTCTACGGCAGGCGGACCTAACACGGGGGGCCGCTGACTGACCTGCATGTCAGAGTTGGTGAAGCTGCAGGCCGACAGGTAGTTGGTGTGCATGGCAACAGACTTCTTTTTGGCAGCCATGTTTTCATTTTTGTCAAACGTCAATGGATACACAGAGCACTTATTATCCAAACCACTAGCATGGAAAGAAAGAAGTTATCAAAGGTTAATGTAGAGTAACAAAATATTTCTCTTAAGCAGTCTCACACATTATAACCTTTTCTCCAACTTTTACTTTGAAGGTTTTCAAACCTATTGTAAAATTGAAAAAAAAAAAGTACAACAAATACCTAGATCCCTTCACCTAGTTTCACAGACTTAACATTTTGTTATATTTGCAGAAGCAAATTCGAAACCACTTGACTTCAAACTGCAGACATGACATTTTATTTCTAAATACTTCGACATGCAAATTTACATCTCCTAAAAATAAGAATATTCTCCTATATATCCACTGCATCATTATCACATTTGAGAAAATTTAACAAAAACTCCATAACATTATGAGTTCCTGCTTATTTGCTTGTTTTTGCCCATTGAACAGTATTTTATGGCTAACAGGAAATCTGCAAAGCTGCTGTAGCCCCAACTTACCCACAAGCAATGGCGCATCCAGATGGGGCATAAGCACACGCCATCACCCACGTGCAGGGCATAGTGACCGCATGCTCCTGAAACAAAGCATGTACCATTCACAGAGTGAGTGACAGGCACCTCTACACAAGGTCTTAAAATTTAATTTTTTTTTTTAAACATTTGTTTTTTTCTCTTAGAGATGGGGTCTTGCTATACTGCCCAGGCTGGTCTCAAACTCTTGGACTCAAGTGATCCTCCCACCTCAGCCTCCTGAGTTGCTGGGATTTTAAGTGTGAGCCACCGTGCTTGGTTGTTAACATTAATTTTTACAAAATAAAATCATGAGAGTTCATACTGAATTATATTATAGCTTCAAAGGGAAGTGGTATGGGGTAAAGATTGGCCTGAGACAGATGAAGGGACTCAGCTGCTCCATAATCAAATCAAGCAAACTTTATGTCACATACTCTAAAAGTTAAAAATCTCCACTAGCAAAAAAAATTCTTCATGTTTTACTTTTTTTTTTTTTTTTTTTTTTTTTGTGACAGAGTCTCACTCTGTCTCCCAGGCTGGAGTGCAGTGGCATCATCACAGCTCACTGCAGCCATGAACTCCTGGGCTCAAACGATCCTCCTGCCTCAGACTCCTGAGTGGCTAGGACTATAGGTATGCATCACCATGCCCAGCTAATTTTTCTAGTTTTGGTAGAGACAGGATCTTGCTATGTTGCCCAGGCTGGCCTCAAACTGCTGACTTCAAGTGATCCTCCTGTCTCAGTCTCCTGAGTAGCTGGGATCATAGGCATGAGCCACCACATCAGGCAATTTCTTTCTTAATAATATATTCCCTTTCTTTTTCTGCCTGAGTATTGGGGCTCTTTTTCTTTGAAAGGTATGTCACAATCTCATTTCAAATATATATTTCACCTTATTTTCTCAGATTCTCATTTTCTAAATACTCTTAAATGACTTTTTATATGTATAAGTTTCTTTACTTGTGAGTGTACAAGAGCCTCTGTCTGCTGTGGGTCCTAAAACCATTCCTGGGAAGGTATGAATGGGGGTGGGGGAGGGGGAGAGGGAGCCTGGGTTGTGCTCCTGGGTAGAAGAGAACCTGTAAAATGGAAGCATTAGGAACTAAGTGTAACAGTCCCTGGCTCCTGGCTGAGTCACCCACATCCCACTGCATGCAGATAAGCAAACAACAAAAGCCACGTTTCAAAAGCTTCTCAGTCTGTGGTCTCATTTCCATGGGAGACATGGATCCTGGCCCTGGTTCCAACACCAACACGATGTGGACCCCATGCAGGCTGTCTGTCTGTCCTACTTGCTCTGGTTCTCTGTCTGTGGAGTGAGGGGATGGAACTAGATGATTTCCAATGTACCTTCAAGTGGGGTCTTCTTTTCTGTTGTGCTTTTCTGAGTTTTTGTGGGGAGACACAGCCCCAATACTGCCTGCCAAAATTCTGTTGTCACTCACTGTCTTGCAGCCTTTCGGACGCCAAGAATAATCTACTCCCCTCCAGAGAATGAGCTGAGGTAGCCACTCTCAGCACAGGACATCCGGGCCCTCTCCTTGAGAAGAACGGCTATGTTCCCTGCCATGGGCCACAAGTAGCGACCCCCTGGCTCCCTAGAAATCAGTCCGTGCTCTATGCCACACTGGGGTGTAAATAGACACAACCGACCCCCACACATCCAGAAGATGCTGAGCAGTGCTGGGAGGGGCAGAGGCTCCCAAGGAGGCAGGTGACAATTAGGAAAGCCCTGTGCCAATTGTTATTTTTATTATTCCCCAGGAGCCCGATCATTAGGGACTGGACTCTGCAAAATGGTTCTGGCCCCTCACTTGACCAAGTCACATAATAGCTGCCTCCCACGACATTTACTAAACGCATTCCATAATGCAGAATGTGGCAGCTGTTCACTTTGACATAGATACAGGGCTCATTTCTTTATGTGGCGAAAAGGAAGACTTTCTTTCTAAATAAATATTGGAATCCATATTTAGTACACGATACTCTTTCTTGTAGACGCTAATGCAAAGCCGGCATGCAAGCGTACCCGCACGTAGGGTTTGGCCTTGGTCTTTAGTTAAGACTCTAAATGCAGATCTAATTTGAGCCGTGCGTGCCCAGGCCGGACTTGCAAGGGGCTCAGACTCCTCTGCGCCACGGGACATTTCAGCTTGACCCCACTGCAGCCTCATCTTCCCCACCCACCACGTGCTACGGAGTCTGGTCAAAGACAGAGAAGGGAGAAATAACTGAGAATTTTGGCACCCCTTATCATCACTCGGAAGAAAAATAACGTGTGCAGTTGCACGTGTGAACGTAACACATTTCCACGCTCTGCCCGTTCCCAGTTAAGCGCCAGCACCGCTGTAGTGGCCTGGCCTGCACGCCTCGGGGCGGGAGGGAGGAATAAACGCTGCGGTGGGCTAGCTGAGCCGTTCAGACACGGGTGGGCCTTCTTGGGGTTCCCATCCCGAGGGGCAGGGCAACCACTCGCAGGGGTGCCTGGAGGGGAATCAGGACAGGGCCGGGCAGCTGGGCCGGAGCCCCTGGAACCAGGCTGGGAACGACGCCTCACCTTGTTCGTAGTGAAGGAGTCCCACACGATCACCTTCCCGTCCTGGGGGGGGAAGAGTAAACAGTTCAGGGTTGTCAACAGTTCCTGCAGATAACCACTGGGAACTCCTCATAAAAGCTGCGTCCAGCCGGGCAGTGTGACGGGGAGAGCCAGAGTAAGTATCCGGATAGTCAGGACCCTGAAACCTCTCCGTGAAAAAGGGGGAATACGCGGGGGAGGGGCAGAACCTTCCAGCCCGGCTAAAGGATCAGTTCTGGACCTTGTATAGATACGGCTACAGGAAGCGACACTCAGAAGCTTCTTTTATACCATTTATAAACCAACCACAAATTGTTGGTACACTATCGTCCCCCAACATACCCTAAATGTCGAAAAATTACACAGGAAAAGTTGAACCTGACATTACCTTACGTAGCTGACAGGTGACCAAGTCTCTTCCTCCCCCCGCTACCCCTACCCCCTCGCCCTTGCCCCCATTCGCCTTGGAGTCCACGTCCCTGCAGCGCCACCTGCGAGCACCCCGCCCACTCTCTGTCGCCTTCTCTGCCGTGGAGGGCTGCAGAGGGCGCCGTGTGGGCCCAAGATCAGGTCCCTGCAGATCCCCAGGGACGGTAAACCTGCAGCCTCTGTGGCCGGCTTGGTTTTCCCCTCACTCGAGCCATTTGGAGCCGAATCTGGTGAATGAGGCGGGGGAGAGCAGGCTGGAAAATACCAGTTAGGGGCAGAAGCAACGTCTGGTTCTAAAGTGACAGCCGCCTGCTTTGCAGGATCCCACAGAGGACTTCTGTGTAAATGTCCTGTGTGGCTGAGGGGCCCTGGAACCAGGTCGAAGTCGGAGGTTTGGGGCTTTCCAAGACTCCTAAGCGCCATGGTTCCTCTGGTCTAATTTCTCACTGAACGGTCGCACGTGACGTGTGGGCGGGTCTGGAAAGCCTCTCGTGCAGAGACAGCGCGGGCTCCACGCCCACGGCCCGCTTGCTGGGGACTGACTCGGTGCCCTGCCCACGTCGGTGCCCACTTTAGCAGCGTCCCCCACCGCACCGCCTGCCTGTCCCCAACCCCCGCCACCGTGCGCTCTGGAGTCTCGTTAGACTGGACGTAGGCCCCTCCGCGGGCACGCATTTACATGCCGGGGGCCTACGCACCTGCAGAGAACGTGCCTCCGCCCCCAGACCCGCGGTCGCGGTGATGAGTCTCCTGCATTTTAAGGGAGAGGCTGCTGATGAGTCAAAGTCTGTTCCAGAGTCTTCTGGTTTCCAGCCTCCTCCCCACAGGCCACGCCCACGTGTCCCCAGCTCTGGAGAAGACGGGGCTGGAGGGGGCGTGATGAAGGCCCTGCCTCCCCGCCCCCGTCCCCCAGCAGCCCGCGAGTGAGAACACCGAACACGCAGCACACCTTGGGAGGATTTAAGGAGTCCAGAAGGCTAGGTACCAACACAGATGGCTCAATAACCATTTTGTAAAAGTGAGCACTTGAAACAGAATGACCAGAAATGCTCTAAAACAGTAATAATGGCTGTGATAGCACAGTGGGAGTAAAAGCGTTTTCTTTGTTCTATTTTCCAGTGTTTCTTTAATGTGGTAAAATATGTGATACATTAATTCTGAACACAGAAAAAAGCAAGTGCAGTGGGACATACTAGATTTGTAGGTGATCCAGGCGATTAATAAAATCTGTCCTATCAAATGCCGTGCTGACATAGATGTCACAGCTTGTGGATTATCTAGAATATGTATAGTTTTATACTTACAAGGGTTATTAAAGAAACAGCCCTCTTTTGAAAAAGCTGTGCAGAAGGCAGGGGTGGGGGCAACCTACACTGATCATAAAAATAGGATTTTCAGAATATCTCACGTGGCTTTAATTTACAGTTTTATGATCAATACATGTGACATAAAAGTAGACATCAAAAGTACCAAGCTGGGGGAGCTGGCGTCCAAGTGAGCCCCCAGCCACCCCAGTCTCTTGATTCTCACACCTTTGTGCGGTCTCCCTCACTACATCAGGCCTGTCTGTGTAAATATGACAGAGGCGACGGGCGGTCATGAAATACAGCGCGGCTCTGCCTCTGTCTCCCTCCCTGGGGTCCCCTGCTCTGGGGGAGGCAGCTGCTATATTGTGAGCTACATGGTCCACATGGCGAGGAACTGAGGCCTTCAGCCAAGAGCCATGCGAGCGAGGCATCTTGGAAGTGAGTCTTCACCCTGGGCAAGCCGGATGAGCCCAGCCCTGAGCAACATCTTCCCAGCAACCTCCGAGAGACCCGGAGCCAGAACCGCCCAGCCGAGCCCTTCCTAGATGCTCATTGTCTCAGAAACCATGTGACATCATAAATACTTGTTGTTTCAAGCTGCTAAATTCTGGAGTAATGTAGAGAACTAATATACAAGATGTAACATACACTATATAAACTATATAAAATGAATGTAAAAATTATACTTCATAAAATATGTATCTTAAGTTAGTTCTTTAAGACATAAGAATTGCTAAACTCCTTACGTGAAAGAAAGCCATTGATGGGATCATATGCCCTCAAGTAGGAAAAAAAAGAAACTATTTTAAAAATGGTTTCACTCACAAATAAGACCTAGAAATACGCTCAGGAAGAAATTAATTTGAATGGTTCATCAAGTAAGTCAAACACAGTCTACAATGTTTTAACTATTACCAATTCCAAATCTACCCAAATGAGTGGAGTTCTGTAGTGTACAAGCGAATTTCTTTACGCCAAATCATCGTCCTCTGGAGAATAAGCAACGTCATAAAGATCAGAAAGGGCCTTTCTGAGAGGGACAGCTCTTCCCCGCTTAGCTGGAATATCGAAGGCCGGCTCACCCGTTACGCAGCAGGCGCGACGTACCTGGGACGAGCTCACAATCCTCCTCTTGTCTTTGCACCAGTCCATGCACAGGACTTTGTTCCCGTGGCCTTTGAGGGTCCTTCTGGTCTTCATGACAAACTGCCCCAGGGCCTCCACCCGCTCTGCCACCTGGTGCACTGGAAAAACAATGCCACCATCAATTCCATTGCGAAGGAACGGGTTCTGAGCCACATGCTGGCACAGCAGGCACCGGCTCTGCAGAGAGGGGCAGCCCCCGGGCCTCCTCTGTGCCACAGCTGGGTTCTCTGAGTCTTCACTATTATGTCCCAGCAACACTCTTTCTTTTAGGATCAGGACAGGGTAGAGACAACACTGTCATTCTTTCCTTGCATGTAAGACCCTACGTTTTCCAAAGCATTTCCATATACGCACGTTGAAGAATTAACAAGACCACCTCATATTCATAAAACACTACATAGAATTCTCCCATTCAAGGGCCACGGCTCTGAGAGGTAGGCAGGGCGGGCGACAGAGTGAGGCTGCTGTCCCCATTTAACAGGTGAGGAGACTGAGGCTCACAGAGGTTATCTGGCTAACACAAGTTCGTGCAACTAACTGGGAGCCAGGCTGGGGTTTCTGGTCTTTTATTATCACTTTCTAGTCACTTTATAAAAACTGTGCTGTCAGGGTCGTAAAGTGCTCCTGCTGTTTGAGAGCAGTCTCTGTCCAGCTGGCCCCCGCACCTAGCACAGGCCTGGAGTATGGCAGGTGCTTCACACACGTGCCGTAGGAAGAATGCAGGAGTACACGGCCACGCAAGCTGCCAGCACACAGCACGCCTGTGAGCGTACTGAAGAGCAGTGTCCACGGACATCAACACCACATCCTAAAAGTCTGAACACGTGCTCTGCCCATGGTACTGCCTATACCAGGAACGACCTCCAAAAATCAGCCTCTCGGGGGCTGGGACCACAGCTCCTTTCCTGAGGCCAAGGGAGAGCCTTCTAGAAGCTTACAGACAGGCTGAGACTGGTGAGTCTAAGACAGGGGCAAGTTCGCAGGAAGTGGCCTGAAGGTCCCAGGGACTGGCTAGCTCAGGACCTTCATCATGCAGTCGAGGAAGCCGAGGTCTTCAGGGTCCCCTGGCCTCTCCCCGTGGTCAGTGGCTGGGAAGTGACACTCCCTTTCTGGTTAGTGGCTTACCAGAAGGAGAAACTGGAGCTCCTAACTTCTCCTTCCTCTAAACCTCCCAGCCAGCCTTTGTCCAGGCAGGTGACGAGGTTCTAGGCAAGGGGAATGGCCTGGGCCAAGGTGGTGTCTGGACACAGACAGGGCAACAGGGTGGGAGAGGCAAAGCCATGCCCCTCGCTCCTTTCCAGGGAGTGGCTGAAGCTCCATGGGGCAGTGGCCACCTCCCTTCGCCTGGGCCTGGGCCAAGAGGGGCCGGCTCTGTGGTCTGAGAGCATGACGACAGCACCCCTTCCGGGGAAACCCTCCCTCCCCTCCTTCCCTCCCTGCCCCATGAAACACTTCAATGTGCATTTCCTAAAAACAAAGAACTTTCTTAATAACCACAGTGTCATGATCAAAATCAGAAAATTAATGCGATTTGCCTTTGCTTTGTTGGTGTTTAAAAAAAAAACGAAAAAAATAAAGGAAAGTTAATGCTGAAACAACACAACTGTCTAATCTACAGATCCTAGTGAGGTTCTGTCTATTGTCCAAATAATATCCTTCATAGTAAAAGAAAATCCAAGATCATGTGTAGCATTCAGTTGTCATGTTTTTTAGTCTCCAGTTACTTTGTTTCCTGATTTAGTTTTGGTTTGATGCTTCCCAAAGATTAGGTCTGGGGGTTGAGCACGGTGGCTCACACCTGTAATCCTGGCACTCTGGGAGGCAGAGGCAGGAGGGTAGCTTGAGGCCAGGAGTTCAAGACCAGCCTGAGCAAGATGGAGACCCCATCTCCACCAAAAATAGAAAAAATTAGCTGGGCATGGTAGTGTGTGCCTGTAGTCCCAGCTACTTGGGAGGCTGAGGCAGGGGGATCACTTGAGCCCAGGAGTTTGAGGTTGCTGTGAGCTAGGCTGATGACACTGCACTCTAGCCTAGAGGACAGAGTAAGACTCTATCAAAAAAAAAAAAAAAGATTAGGTTTGGGGAAGGCAAGTTTGTCAGGAACACTGGAGACGGATGCTGACCTCTTGCCAGAGCATTCTGTCTGGGGCACGTCTGTCCCTTAGGCCCGCTGCTGGTGGTGTGAACTTGGGTCACTTGGTTAAGGTGGTGCCTGCCAGGTGTCTCCCCTGGAGAGTGACCACTTTACCTTTGTAATGAGAAAGTACCTTGTTGGGAATGTACCCTGAGACTATATACACATCGTTACTCCTCAAATTTAATACCTTCCTGTAACATCCGTTAGTGATTCTGGTCTCATCCCGTTATTGTGACGATGGTTGGCCAGTGGTGACTTCTCTCAGTCCGTCATTCCTTCTGCACGTATTAGTTGGTTTTCTAATAGAAGGAGGAGCTTTTCCTCCTCTCCCAGTTATTTATTTATTCATCTGTTGATAGCAGGGTGGGCTCATGGAATCCTACTTTACCCACTTTGATCCCCAGATTGCCCAGGTGCCCAGCAGGAGCCCCACCAAGCAGGCTCCTGTGACCTTGTGACACGTCCCCATCGTACTTTGAGAACCGCTCTTTCCAAGCTTCTCTTGTTCTTTCCCTGCCCTCACCCTGGAATCAGCCACTTCTCCAAGAAGTCTGGGTTCCCTTTAGTTGCCCCATTTCTTGTAAATGAAAGAACAAAGATGTGCCTGGGCTAAAAGTCTTCGTGAAAACCCAAACCGTAAAACACTTGCTCAACTATAAAGTCGTACACGAATGTGCAATCATTATGCCATCGCTTCTGCTAAAACATTGCATTATTTATTGCCACAAACAGCACATTAGTCTGTTACAGATACACTCCTTACAAAAACGCATTGAATGAAGTTTAAAAACAGACTGAATTTTCTGAATTCTTAAAAGCACTTTATACAAGCCTATATCAGTTCAGAGTTTATTCTATTTAATATTTACTTTGAAACTTCACATCAATATTATTGCTGCTTCCCCCAATTCAGCATTAGGATAACCACAGCTTTTTAAAGTCCCTTAAAAAAATGATGATTCACCCACCAACCAAAATAGGGCCTTCTTACATAATGTGAATCTGAACATGTCCCAACTATTAATTATTTCTTCTCACTGCATTTTCTCTTCCCACATATAGATTCATTCCCAACCCACTCAATCCTGTTTCTATCTGCCAAATCTCACATCCACTGAATTAAAGAATTTTTTAAAAAAATTAAATATCAGGAAGTAAGAACAATCTGGAAATGAGCTGAATATGTTCTGTACATTATTTGTGGGAGCTCAGTTCAAGGCAGATGTGGTTTCTCCTTTGTCCTCTGATGGGCCATCCCTCTAGGATTTAACTTTTTTTTTTTTAAATGATGAACATACCCAGCTGGTTTCTATAGTAAGAATTTGCTAGAATATAACGGTAGCCTGTTAAGAAAACCCACTAGCTGCAGGACAACAGAGGAGCTGTCTTGTTTGATCTTTCCTAGAGGCGTCACTGGAGCAGGGCAGTCAGGGACCCAGGCTCCAGATCTGGGCTGCTCAGGTCAAAGCCTGGCGCTGTCACGTGCTGGCTGCGCCACCTCGAGCAAGTCATTTACCTTCTTGCCACCTCTCATCCCTCACGGGGTTGCGGGGGCCATTCGAGCCTGGCACAGAGGGAACACCTGGTAAGAGTTAGCTACGATAATTCTCCAGCTTGGCATACACTGGGTACCCAGTAATATTTATTGATAAAATAAATGAAATGCTTAGCATTTATTACATTTCAACCAACTGCAGCAATCCTAAGCAGCAGTTCTGGTGGGCTGACAGGACTGTCAAGCCCCTTTCCCTTCTTTTCCTGTATCTCTCCCCCAACTCCCCAATCCATCATCCCTACTTCAGCTGCCAAGAAACTCGTCAGTTTATCAGGGTGAACTCAGTAGCACCGGGGGTGGGAGATACACAATGGTTTTTGACTTATTTCCTGATCCGAGGAGCTCACCATCCAACCTTTTTTTAAAAGTTCCTTTTCCTTCCTGTTGGTCCTAATCTGTCCCCTGAGCAACTTGGATTTGGCCTTTACCATGCACAAACCTTTACAACATTTAAAGATAGCTTGAGTTCTTTCCCAATGGGTCCCATTTTGGTATGTGTGAGGGTCTAGGACCACCCAGATGTATGAGAGTCTGTCCCTGTCCTCCTTGGAGTTCAGAGTCAATGGAAGAGATGGAGCCGCAAGCATGATTTCAATGCAACGTGTGACTTGCTCAGCTAGACATGTGGTCACAGAGAGCTTCTGCCCCAGAGGATGGGGCATTGCACTGGGCTTTGGGGGCTGATATTTGAGCTTTATCTAAAGGATAAGATGGAGTCAGAAGAAAGGGGGTACTAGGTGAGCACACTAAGTTAAGGAAATGGTGAAAGCAAAGGCCCAAAAGTGTGAAATAAGCATGCATTTTTAAGGGGTGGTATAAGCAACTTGATCATAGCAGGGTGTGAAGGGCGAGGGGTAGGTGCAAGCAAGTAACGGCGCCTCGTAACGGAGCTCATTTATCCCACCGTGGCAGCAGCCTGCTGTCATCAGAGGAGTGACATGGTCAGATCTGCCTTTGCATGGCTATCTCTCTGGCTGCAGTATGGAGAACAGTGTAGGTGGAGACTACACTGGAGGAGGGAAGCCACTTAGGAGACTCTCCTTGCTTTGGCAGACCCTTTCCAGAAAACGCAGCCATCTGCTACTCCACACTTCTCTGTGGTCCCTCCAAGATGCACCTGGAACAGCCTAGAAGCTGCTTCAATGAGGCCTACTCCCTGTTCCCGGATGCTCTCCTTCCCATGTCCAGGAAGTGGACACCTGCCTCAGTGCTTAGTTGGATTCCATGAAGCTTGAACTGCTGAATACTCTGAACGCCATTCCAGATAAGAGGAATCAGAATCAGAAAGCCATGGCTGGAACTCAAGAGGAGAGACAGAGCCAGAAGTGTAGGCCAGCAAATGTTTACTGCTTGAATGATGTTTCCAGGACCCCTCCTATGTGCCAAGTACTGTGCCAGATACAGAAAAGAATAAGACAGTCCCTGCCCTTACTGAGCGCACGGTCTGGTGGGGTGGACAGGCCAGCACCCAGGGAACAACCACAGTACGTGTGATGGTGGCTAACAGAGTGTCACCCACGTCAGGGGCGATGTGGCTGACTCTGCTGGCAGGTGTGGCCATTAGAGGTGATGTCACTAGAGCCTGGTTCTGAAGGATGCAGAGGAGCTGGGGTGAAAAGGGTAGGTGGGACGCTAGCTTCTTAATATCTATTTTTGTTTGTTTTTCAGGGAAATGGAAGACAATGACCCAACGCATCAGAGTGTCCTGAGGTTCAACTGGGAAGGCAAATTAAAGTGCCTATCAGGTGCCTGGCAGGCCAAGAATAACAAATGCAGATTTGGAGTACTAGGCGCTGAGGACTGGAAAACTGGAAACAACACGACCTGGAGGGAAACGGGGCTTTTGAAATGGAGGCTGTGAGAACTAGAGATCATGTTCAGGATAGGAGAGAATGGGAGGGTGAGAAGAGGGAGTTATGAAAAGGGACAGGGTTTTGTCTCGACTGCCGTTCATATAGTTATAGAAGTAAATAATCAGAAAATAGAAACTTATGATCACTTATAATTCTGCTTAGCCTGACTCGCATCATTTGGTGTGTACCCTTCCAGCCTGTCCTCTGCATACGTGCACACATGTGTATAGGGTGTAAGAGGATTTCATGCCACACATAATTTTGGGGACCTACTTTTTCACCTGGTATATTTACGGATGCCTTTCCATGTCAAATATAACTATCCATCATTTTTAATCACTGTATAATATTCCACTGCATAGATATACCATAATGCCCAAATCCCTACTGGTGAGCACTTACTTTGTCCCAGGGCTGCATGATACCCTTGCATTGCATTATCTCTTAGCTAAATGCCAATGAGTGGAATTGCTCAGTCAAAGGGATTTCTTAAGGCTCTCAGTGTGTGTTACCGATATCCACCACTGATTGCGTGTCTCCTGGGTGATGGGCACAGGCTGTATCTCCGTTTCTATAGAGGAGGCAGCTGAAGCGCAGAGAGGCTAAGGAACTTACACACACGTACGCGAGCCCTTAAGAACAGACACATACCTCTAATAATGGGAGAACTCTGGGCAGGTGGCTGTAATTCCTTAGAAAGTCAAGGACGGGGTGAGGCAGTGACAATGGCTTCTTAGTCCAGGAAACATCCCAACCTTGGATCCCCCATACTTCTCAATGTAGCCAGATCAACGGGTCAGAGTTAGAGGGCCTAGACCAGGAGTCACGACACCTGCCCTGACCCTGGCTCTGCCACCACTTGGCTGGGAGAATCATCCAAAGTTAGAGCCAGAAGAGACCCGAGTGACTCAACAAATACGTCCTGAGCACCTTCCACAGGCTGGCCCTGTGCTGGGCACCAGGTGTGTAGGGCTGAACACGATGGACAGGCCCCGACCACGTGGAGCTTAGACTCTGCCAACTGTGTGCAGGGATGATTTTCAAACTCCTACTGTAGTTGCAGAAGTCTCCCTCCACCGCCTCCACTTTTGATCAAAGACAAACTCTTACCAGAAGCCCAGTACAGAAAAGAGATGAAGCAAGAGCTGAGCTGGTGAACAGCCAGGAAGGATGCCAGACTCAGAGGCGCATCTACCCTCGGGCCCAACACCAAGTGTGAAGGCCAATTAGCTCCCCCGGTCTCTCACTTCCCAGGAAAGGAAAATGAGGCCTGAGGGAAGGGCACAGTTTGTAAATTAGCAGTGAACAAATGTCTCCTTCCGGCCTGTGCCTTCCTCCCTAAAATGAGAGTATTAGAGCTTACCTAGATGGGGCATTGGAAACAATCTATAATTCTGGCAAAACTTAACTTTTCATCAAGATGTGGCTTCCTCTCAACTTTCAGGGAATGGTTTTGCTAATTGTTTTATAATCTGTGAATATGTGAACCTAAAACAAAATGTATTATGTGGAGGTCAATATACAAGAATTCAAACCATGTAAATTTATAAAGTAAGAGTATGTAAAAGGTCCTTCTCCATCATTCCATGAGGCAATGCAAAAAGAACCAAAATGTGGACAAATTCTAAAATGTCCCTGAAAATGAATATTCTGAAACTGAGTATAAATACAGAAGACATGGTCAAAGACAAGTGAGATATTCTCTTTTATTTTCATTTTTTTTTCTTTTTTTTTTTTTTTTTTTTGAGATAGGGTCTCACTCTGTCCCCAGACTAGAGGTAGTGGTGTCATCACAGCTCACTGCAACCTCAAACTCCTGGGCTCTAGAGATCCTCCTGCCTCGGCCTCTGGAATAGCTAGGACTATAGGAATGTGCCACGACACCCAGCTAATTTTTCTGTTTTTAGTAGAGACGGGGTCTCGCTCTTGCTCAGGCTGGTCTCGAATTTCTGAGCTCAAGCGATCCTCCTGCCTTGGCCTCCCAGAGTGACAGAATTACAGGTGTGAGCCACCACGCTCTGCCAAGATGTTCTTAAATAGGAAAATAGAACTATTTAAAAAATGATCATGAATCACTTTCACATTTCCACTATTATACAGTCTTTTGATTACTTTTTGGTAGATCAAAGTAATCAAGGAGGCCAGGTGCAGTGGCTCACGCCTGTAATCCTAGCACTCTGGGAGGCCGAGGCAGGCGGATCGTTCTGAGCTCAGGAGTTCGAGACCAGCCTGAGGAAGAGCGAGACCCCGTCTCTACCAAAAATAGAAAGAAATTAATTGGACAGCTAAAAATATATATAGAAAAAATTAGCTGAGCACGGTGGTGCATGCCTGTAGTCCCAGCTACTCGGGAGGCTGAGGCAGGAGGATCACTTGAGCCCAGGAGTTTGAGGTTGCTGTGAGCTAGGCTGACGCCACGGCACTCGCCCCAGGCAAGAGAGTGAGACTCTGTCTCAAAAAAAAAGTAATCAAGCAAAAATTATCCAAAGCTAACTTTAAACTTATTTAATCTGATTCTATGCTAAGGTAGAATGGGATGGGATGGATCCAAAACCCTCAAACACTTGTATGGAAAGAAAACATTTACAATCACGTTACTTTCCATATGTTTGTCAGAGATTTGTGAATTGCCTTAAAACCACACATAAGTCACACACAAAAATTTCTACCCTGAATTTCCTAATTAAAAGTTTGAAGGATTAAGTTATGGTACAGCCTTTAACAATGGAAGGCAATATGGCTCCATATAATATTTTAAATGACAACATTAAAAAGAAATGCAAATGGGCCAGGCATGGTGCTTCATGCCTGTAATCCCAGCACTTTGGGAGGCTGAGGCGGGAGGACTGCTTGAGGCCAGGAGTTTGAGACCAGCCTGAGCAACATAGCAAGACTTTGTGTCTACAGAATATAGAAAAATTAGCTGGGCACAGTGGCACGTATCTGTAGTCCCAGCTACTCAGGAGGCTGAGGCAGGAGGATCACTTGAGCCCAGGAGTTTGAAGCTGTAGTGAGCTTTGATGACACCACTGCGCTTTAGACTCTAACCCATGCAACAGAGCAAGACACTGTCTCCTCCCGAACCCCTGCCCCAAAAAAAGAAGCTACTGAATCCATTGTGTTGAATGTCAAACCTGGGCTCAAACCCTGTATCTAGTACAATCCCAAGTATCTTTATAAATACATATACAAACATGAAAACATAAGCCATGAAACACATCAAAATATTGAAAGTGGCTACCTCTAGGTGGTGGAATTATGAATGACTTGTTTTCATCTACATTTCTAGATTTTCCACAGTGAGCATTAGTCTATTATGAAGGTCCTCTAAAAACACTTGCATTACCTAGCTCATGTGTAATTGTGAATGCAGAGAAAAGCAAGGGGCGGGGAAATGAAACGCAGATTTGCTTTCTGCTCCCTCTGACGGCTGCAGGAGGCATGTGGCAGAGCTCCGGGGAAGAGGATGTCTGCGGGGAAACTAAGTTCTATGAGCCTCAGTACACAGAGCATGTTTCCTTAGAATACGGAAAAAGTCAATGAACATATTTGTTTCAGGCTAATCTAGAAGCTTCTGTTTTCCCAAATTTTTCCCATAAGCCATAAAATCAGAATAGTCCAAGGCTCTAGCCATAAAGCATTTGAGAATAAAACTTTTCACAAAATTACATTTAGAAGAGATAGAAAAGTCAATAGCATCTAATGATAAATCCTGTGATTTGCCCAAATTTAGTCTGGATTTGTACTCACAGAAATTACAGAAATTTGCTTAGAGTTTCTTTGTTCTTTAACAATAATAGAATTAGCCTCAAAGGAGCTGGGAATCTGGAAGACATCCCCACGCAGCCCCAGGAGGCTGTCATATATGTTGGCTGAAATGAACACCATGTCCTTCCTGCTCTCAGTCTGTTTTCCAGATTGTTCCGTTTAATTTCAGGTTAAATGCTCTTTAAAGTTGAAGCGTTTTCCCCTCCTTTCTTTCAGATTCTTGACTCCCATTCTAGTACTCATTTTTGTCTTTTTATTATAAAAGAAGTAAATGTATGAATGGATACAAAATGAAAAGTACCTCTACTTTGCATACCCCTCTCTAGAGGTAAGAAGTTTCTTGTGTACCCTTCCAGACATGTAATGCATACACAAGCATCTCTCGTTTAATGAGATCGGCTTATATACTGCTTGGCACTTTGCTTTTTTAAAATACAACTTTAAAAAATCGTGACGCCTTTTCCTACATACATACGTATTTAATTTTTTTTTCATTGATTTACTTCTTTTTCTTTCTCATGCCAATCTCAACTTTCTAAAAGAAGGTCTAGCATGGTGAGCAGGAACGGAGCCTGAACCTTGGCTCTACCGTATTCTACTCCGGAGTAGCTGCAAAACCTTAGAACAATCCTTAACCCCTTCCTGGATCTCCGCTGCTTTCTCTTCTAGAAGGGAGGGGGCTGTTGGGAGGACAAGAAAACATTCTGTGCCTGGAGGCTTAGGCTGAAGCAGGTGACTCCCCTAGATCTAACAGCTGTGTGGTGGGGCAAATAATGGCTCCCCAAAGATGTCCACATCCTAATTCCTGGAACCTGCGAATATGCTGCTTTATATGGCAAACGGGCCTTTGCGGATGTGATTAAATTTAGGATCTTGAGATGGGGAGATGATCCTGGATTATCCAGGTGGGCCTAATGTAATCGCAAGGGTCTTAATAAGAGGGAGACGGGAGAGGCAGAGTTGCAGAAAGAGATGTGACCACGGAAGCAGTGATCGGAATAATGGGGGCCTTGAGCCAAGGCATGCGGGCAGCTCCAGGAGCCGGGAAAAGTCAGGGACGGATACTCCCCTACGGCCTCCAGAAGGACCTGCCCACCCATTTTAGACCTCTGACCCCAGCAGGAGAATGAATTTACGGTGCTGTAAGCCACTAAGTTTGTGGAAATTTGTACACTAGCAATAGGAAACTCACACGGACCGTAACTGTGTGATTCTAAAGTGCCTAGAATCGAGCGAGGGAGTTCACGCCCACAGTGGAAGACAAGCAGAAAGCACAGGGAGAAAGATCTGGGGACCAGCAGGAGGCTCCTGAGGAGTAAGGGGGAGAGTGGGGGCCCCTGGAGTTGGGGCCTGGGGCTGTGGATTCTGACAGGGCTTCCCACAGATGACCCACACACGCTGCTTCCTGTGTCTCACGTTGGCCAAGGGCTGCTTGGGGATGAGGGCCCAAGGGATGGGGGCTGAAGAACTCAGGGTCTGCAGCCGGGAAAAGTTCAGTTTTTCCTTAAGTTTGTGCTCTATGATTTTGTTGTGCTGACTTTGTTTAAGGCGAGAATTTGGGCAAGTCCAAGCTAATAGGAGTGACCAACTGTCCCAGTTTGCCTAGGACTGAAGGGTTTCCTGGGATGCAGGACTTTCCATTTTAAACCCGAGCATCCCAGGCAAACACTGGTCACCTTAGCTTACAGCCTAAAGGGGTCCCCCGATTAGGGCAGAGGCTATAGGGCCGTCTATACACCACCACCAAAATGCAAAAACGTGCAGGCATCTAACACATGTTGCTCTGGGCAATAAACCATGACCCCCTGGTGTCTAGCCACACACCCTAATTTGTACTATAAATGTTCACGTCTGGCCTCACGTTCCCAATTCACAGGAAATTGTCCTTAGACTCCAAAGTGGGAAATATCTGCTGGGTCATCACGAAGCAGGGGCTGGGAATCGCAGGTGGGCAAGAAATGAGGCCTGTGCGTGTCACAAACAGACCTGCCAACTAAGAGGCTGCCATATGCCGGCTGCTAAGGGGAGACGCAGGACAGTGTACCATGCCACCTCTGCTCTGGGGAGCGAACCACATTCAGTTTATGCCCCTCCCCAGCTTGACCAGACCCTTCCCACCCCGCCCCCAGGCTGGCCACCACTTGCTCAGCGGGGAGCCGGGCAGAGAAAGGGCATGGCTCCCAAACTGAATCCTGGCCCAACACTAATGAGCTGCATGACCCTACACAAATTATTTGACTGTGCCAAGCCCCTGCGTTCATCCCCCAGATGGGGATGCTGCCACTTGCCTTCACACAGGGGAAAGTGAGAGCACATGGTTTGACACCTCGCTGTTTGCACAGCTACAGACCACAGCACGCCCTCCTCCCTCTCCCACCCGAGTGCGGGGGATGAACACGCTCCCGCAGGAAGGAGCCGGGGGAGTCTGAGTGGGTGAGGGCAGCTGAAGGGGTAACGGAGGGACCAAGACAAGCTCAGAAACGCCCTCTCACTCTTTCACCTGCAGCTGTAACTTCCACTCGGAACTGGACGCTCTCTGTCAAGAGGGAAAGTGGTGGCCGGGCGCGGTGGCTCACGCCTATAATCCTAGCACCCTGGGAGGCCGAGGCAGGCGGATTGTTTGAGTCAGGAGTTCGAGACCAGCCTGAGCAAGAGCGAGACCCCCGTCTCTACTGAAAAAAAAAAAAAAGAAAGAAAGAAATTATCTGGACAACTAAAAATATATAGAAAAAATTAGCCGGGCTTGGCGGCGCATGCCTGTAGTCCCAGCTACTTGGGAAGCTGAGGCAGGAGGATTGCTTGAGCCCAGGAGTTTGAGGTTGCTGTGAGCTAGGCTGATGCCACGGCACTCACTCTAGCCAGGGCAACGGAGTGAGACTCTGTCTCAAAAAAAAAAAAAGAAGGAGGCCGGGCGCGGTGGCTCACGCCTGTAATCCTAGCTCTCCCGGAGGCCGAGGCGGGT